>LLCE01000093.1:0-157958 GCA_001414415.1 Hymenoscyphus repandus
CAGCAAATTCAAGCCTCAAAAGGCCACAATATCTTATAAGATGGGGGACAAGACAGGGGACAAAGAACCTTTTAGAGAAATAGCAAAAGAAATCCGTTGCATCTACTTCTGATTTCCACTTTCAAGCTCAAGCGTCCAAAAGGTGCTTTGATGTTTAGGGCCTCTAAGGGGGGCGAAGGGATAGAACGTGATTTAGAGATTGAGGGGCAAGCGGTTAATAGTCCTTCGTGTGGCCTAGATTCTTCGAATAATGCATTGAGAGATATTTATTTGCCTGCTGAGCAATACCAAGGGGAAGGAGTAAAATGTCAAAATGCAGCCATGCAGCCGCATACAATTAGTGCCATTTTCTTCATATCAGAGATGGTGAATAAGTATGTTCGGTAACGTTGATGAGGTTAAGATTTAAAATTTCGATGCGCCCTTTGTATTAGATAACCAGTTTCCCACTTGTATCAACGATATCTCAATCGCCTTTTCAATATGCCTTGCCCTGCATAACTTTATGTCACCAAGTAACAGACTATACAAATTCTACAAAAAGATGACAAGTGAACAGACTTAAGTTGAATTGAAGTTGTGCATCATGCCCATCTAGATCTACCTGAAATCATCCTTTTGAGCTTATTCTCGAGATGTGTCAGTGGCTGTGCTCTACAATTAGCACGGATTTTGTGCTGGGACCGCGATAGGTTAATACTATATAACAGCACCTAATCCAGAGCTTTCTTCTCCAGCCAGGATGTAAATAATTTCAAAGCTTCGACCGGCTTATCCCAAGGGACCATGTGTCCAGCACCATTGATCCTAGCATATCTCAGCAGCCCACTCTCCCACCACAAACCACCACTCCAGACTTGCTTATTGTTCTCTTGCTGGTAGCGGAAGTCAGCTAGGCCGCTCCATTCCAGAGATCCAAAGACGCGTTCATTTCCAACAAAATTGCAAATCCAGTCATAGGTTCCCACATAGATTAGGACACGAATTCCAGAGTGGAGGAGGGTTGCAACATAAGGCCGAGTGTCGATGATGAAGTCATTAACCTTCTCGAACTCTCGTCCAACAGTGTTACTACATCCCTCATACGGTGGTGCCGCCCTATCAACCCCAAACGCTTTGCGTACCTTCTCAGTTCGCAAGAATTTAGTAATAGAGTTTGCGATAGGGTAGCAAAGGTAGCCAACACAGGGCTTGCTAATATCGTAGTAGTTCAAGCCAGATTCGAAGTACGGCAGAGCAAGCTCCTTCCCGCAATATTGCGTTGAAGCTTTACAAATAATAGGATCTGGGTAAGCATGGCAGGCAGACATTAAGTACTCGCATCTTGGAACAGCGGCAGCCATGTTCTCACAGACGGATGACTCGAGGAGAGGCCCGATGCCTGTGACATTGGTGCAAGGAATGTCATAGTATGAACTTAATTGCTTTGTATCACTGAAGATCCCATTTCCAATCAAGACGGATTCGAGCGGTATTTGATCATCAAGAGTCGAAATTGTGTTCATCTGTTGGATATGTTCGGCAAATACTGGGATGTAATGACCCCCATAGCTCTCGCCAGCGATTGAAAATGGTAGCGACTTCGACTCAGGAAACGCCTTGTACCACAATCGCATAAACGCGTAAATATCCTCGCTAGCTGCGAATGTACCACCTGCACCACCGTGTAGCGAGTGGTTGGTTGAGTACGAGAACCCTACGCCAATTGGTTGGTCCAAGAAGAAGACATTAGCTGAATTGATCCAGCTGTTGGGGTTCTTTCTTGCTGACTCTCCGTCTTCGTTTATGGTGCAAGGGCCGAGCTCCATGAGAAGTCCTGTCATACTTGAGCATCCAGGTCCTCCATTGATCCATAGAACCAAAGGATCCTCCTCGGGTTTGGAACGTGACTCGAAGTAGGCGAAATAGAAATGCTTATCACCAGAGTTGAGGTATCCTGTATATCCCGAGGTTGCTCCTGGGCATACGTCTGGTAATGAGGGCTCATCGCTTGTTATTGAAGGCTTGCCAACATAATGGGCCTTGATGGTAAGACTGTGGTCTGGATGAGATTCGTGAGTGAGGACTCTCACGGAGGTACCTTCAAGTGGCGCAGCAAAGGTGCCTTGGAATGGAATTTGAGATGCGGAGGAAACTGAAGCACCGATAACAGCCAGGGCAATAACAGCATATGGTAGCATTGTGTGAGGGTATGCCACAAGAAATGTGGACTTGTTGTGTGAGGGTAAGGAAGTGAGGATGATGTTCCTCTGTTTGAAGAGGGCGAGTCACAATAAGATTCCTAAGCAGCGCACAGACTATTATTAGCCAATCAAAAATCTGCTTAAGGAATGACTAAGCCCAAATAAATCCGCTAAGCAACACCAGCAGTTCGCTTCATACAAAGGTCCAGTCGGGAAATGCTTTTTAGACACTTTTTAAGAAAAAAATCTAAATTTGTTTACTTATGACATTTTTTAAATTAAAAAACTGGTGCATCCAAAATGATAATTTCATAGATGTAGGTAGTACCAACAAAATCTGGTGTTAAATATCAACATTCAGATCCTCAATCCAAGAACTGAATGGAAATTTTTGTAATAATACCTAACGCCCAAAATGAGTCGTACTATCAAATCTCTCACCACAATCATACTTAATTATAAGTTCAAAATTTACCTTCAAACACATGGCCCTAAATACCCAGTTTCAATAGGAGATAAAATGAAGCTATTCCCTCCATTTTAAGGCCTTTTGTTTCCTTCCTGCTCTTGGTCTTACCCACCCCTCTATTACCCATTTTTCAGATGTCGAATTCAATTCCAGCAAGACTATAGCATTTCCAGCACCAGAGCTTTTCATTTATCAAGCTGGTTGGGTAGAGAAGCAAAATACTGACAATTTGAGTGAAGTCACACAAGCGAGAAGTTCTAGTTATTAAAAGAGACAGACACATGATTAGCTATTGAAATGTCAGGATGAAGGCTTATCAAGGCTTTCCTTAAGTCAGAACTCGTTTATAGTCAGTAGTTAGGCTGCTGGTGACCGCAAGCAACAACCGCGAGCGACAAAATCTTGACAACATGAATTACCACACCAGGACACTTCGCGGCTTCACAAGTTTCAGCAGCTATTATATTGTCCATAACATAACTTGCTAACTAATGAGTCATATAAACCAATTTCATCTTCACATATCTGAATGTACTGATAGACATTGAGAGCCCAAACATGGCACGCACGTAACACCTAACCAAGAAGCATCCAGCACCATAACCTCAGGGAAATACAATCTAGAAAACACCAAACCACCCACAGTCTAGTTTCTCCCTTTCTCATGCACTCAAACATAAGTACAGGTCACCTCAGTGCTCCCGACCAGAGCACAGTTGGTAAGGACCGTGGTCTGCTCAATGTCAAGAATAGATGCACCAGTAACACCAACTTTGGTCCCACCTTTAGTAGCTGAAGCACCCGTAAAGGTAACTGTGCCAAAGTTTGCAAACGGAACAAGAGAACTGCCTGATTGGAAATCCTCAACAATCCACTCCGCGTTGTATTCACAAAGAGAGCCAAGACTAGCCTCGTTGGTAAATGTATGGGTTACGGAGGTGCCGGTAGATGTATTCTTAATGACGGCGGTCCCGCCAGTCTTAGAAGAGGCGGTCACAGTGACGGTGATGACATTTCCAGCTGCAAGTGTGATACCACTTTTTTTAACCAGCGTCAGAATTACGGGAGTGCTTGGTTGACATGTGAAATAGGAATTGCAGAGCGCATACCTGAAATCATAGGCGTAGTCGGGATACCACTCATACCAAGCATCATAGGTGATCTTGCCGGAAGAAGATCTAGTCCAGTCGACACCAGTTTGTAGAATAGCCGTGCCACAAGTATCGCCGTCAATACCAACCCAAGCCGAGCCAGACCCAGTCGTAGAAGGGGTTGGGACTGTGAAAGTTCTGACAAGTAATTTAGTCTTCTATTGAGCTGAGGCACTTTTGGAAGCTGGAAATGATAAAGTTTAGAAAGCCTACCCAGTAACGCTGGAATACCCAGTACCGATGAGAACAGCGCCAGCCCAGTTAGTGCTGTACTCAACGTGGCTAGAGTTGCTGATTTCGGATAACTTTTCTTGGACTTGGCCACTTGATGGGATCATAGGATTGCTCTGCTTTCCAGGATTTCTACGAGCTGCTGCTCTAGACTTTCTCATAGCGGTTCCTGGTGTCGCAATTGCACTCCCCGCGAGCAGGACAACGGTGGCAATAGCAGTAACTTTCATGTTGACCTTCATGTTGGCTAAATGAGCTATAATTTGAGAGATTTCGCGCAAACTAAAAAGGGAGTGATTGGGGTTGGATTGATTACGAGGCTAGTGGGTTCCATAATGCTCTTATAGTAGGCAACTTTAGATAATTGTAATGGGAATTGCTCACCTTCCAGAATGAAATTTTTCGCGCGTTATAAGATGGCCTATGAAATAATTTCCTATGGAAGCTCCGAATAAGTCCCACGAATTGCGCCATACAATGTTCCGCAATAGAGAAGAAAGCTAAATGTCCCACACCAAAGTTTCTATCACCTCCTTCTTTAAAAATGAAGATCGACATGATAGCAACCCACAATCATGTAGCAGCGGCGATTGTTTACAGAAAGGAATCATTTCCAGATCTTAATTCCGCCGATTGGGTGAGATGGCGGAGTTGAGGTTAGAATCCATCGTGGATGAACACCCTCAGTAGTGGCTTGCAGAAAGAAATTGTCATTTTCGATTTCTTGCTATCAGTTGGAAGGCGCAGGAGTGTAGTTGCGGGCTCCCAATGGTCTACCGCTACACCCCTTGACTTTGCTAGTGGCCTCAATTGGCGGAAGTTGGTGACCAGGAACAGGAATCATGCATCCACGATACAGCTCTTCAGCGTTACCGCTCATCCTAACAGCCAGACTATTGGCGCCAAAAGCTTCTTCAGTTTGATTGAAATCCGTCGATGCGTCCAGCAGCAGGGGGCCTGTCGAAGCTTGCTTGAAATAGGAAGGCGTGCTTTGTTCGGCATTGTTATCGAAGAACAAGCTTCGCGGCATGCATTTTAACCCCGCAAAATACCCTTGTCAACTACCGGTAATCTAGATGATAATCCTGGGCTTCCTCGGCGTAACTTGGCATGTGCTTTATTTTCAATAGCACTGACAGGATCCGTCAATTTGTTTTGGTTTGGAATGATCCCTGAAGGGTGTGAGATCTCTGCCCACTTGGGTAGAGGTGGCTCGATAACATGTCTCCAACCATGAGATATGACTGGCAAACGTTTGGATTTAATAGTCATCACAAGGCATCACATGTTCGCTGTTAAATACATCCGATATGGTGCATACCCATGTTTTCCAATCTCCATTTGACAAGAGAAACCTTTAAAGAGAAACAAGCTGTGCACATGTTGGCTTGCAACATATGTAACACATATCATCAGCCTGATTTGATAATGCTAGAAACAACAGGCTTGCTTGCTTTCAAAATTAGGACATCTTCTAACCCCATAGAGATTTACATAAAACCCAGGCTCTTGCGACGTTGCCGCCTAGATGGAAAACGGGACAAAAATAGCCTACTCTTGAACATTCCAACAAGCAGAAAACAGCGCCAACAAAAGTACCCATTGTCATAATTCTAGGGTTCAAAGGGAAATACTAGCATTCTGAAAAGTCTAAGGCGATGCATTCAATGGCTCTTGGTCACTTTGCGTCCTCAGACTTCTTCGTAGTCGAACATTTTCGTGTATCATCATTTAACACAAATGCTGTAATTCTTGTGGCAGTTACACCATCGAAATGGTCTTCCTTAAATGAATTCTCTCGTGCCTCGCTCCTAGTGTAATTCTTAAACTGGTACTACTAATCAAGAACATCAAACTGCCTGGCATATGATTCCTGTTCTGCAGACAACCACAGTCCGGTCAATACTGTGGTTTGGTTGACACTACACCTAAATGTGAACTGCAGATGTTCGCCCAGGGCGAAAGGAATCAGAGATATGCTTGCGTGTAGATGCAGGGAGTATTTTCCTATTTGACAATAACATGGTTTTGTCCTGCGTTTTGCTCGTGCAACTCGAACGATCCTGCGAAACCACAGCATCAACATATCCGCCCTTCTGCATGATTACTTGGCGCTTTTTGGAGCTCGATTTAAACCTCGCATCAACACATAGAACGAGGACTATAATCGAAGACAATGGCCGAAAATCCTTCTGTCTTCCAAGACTCCTCACCGTGGTACAGGCAAATAGTGCCACACAGCTTCCTTCTAGCGATCCTATAATAGCCAATGTACATCGCTCAGTCCTAGTTACGGCGCTCTTGATCTGCAAAATGAAGATGGACTGTCGAATGCGATACAATGGGCAATATCATGGAGTCATCTGAGCGAATCCATGATATACGCCTTCAACTTGCTCGAATGAATTTAGATTTCGTTGGGAAAAGAAGACCATGGAAGGCTTATGTTCTATGTTGCAATAAAGAGCGGGTACTAAGGCAGGAAAACTTTACGTCAGATGTGATCCGACGAGAATCACGTCGCATAAAGCAAGTGCTTGTTAAAGGCTATAAGGGTGCCGTGCAGTGCCGGGTTCCTACCTTGAGAAGCATGTCCCGGGAAGGCGATATGCATTCAGGCCAAAGCCACTTTTGGCTAATAAAGAACCAGAAAAACAGCTTCAGACCTGCGAACATCTATTCCTAGCAAATATGGGTCCTCATTCTCGATGCCCTTTGTTCTACCATAGGATTCACAGGCAAACGATCTTCCAGACAAAACCTTAAAACGTTATGGAAGCCCTCATAGTCTCCAGATGAAATCGAGACATATACATTAAGGAAATACAGACGTATTTTGTATGGATGATTGTCTGGACGAGATTTAGTCCGCCTAAGAATCAGCCCCATCAGCATGCAGCCTCATATACCTACGGCACGATTTAGTATATTGAAAATGTGGCCTTGTCAAGCCTGCCTGCGCAACAACTCTTCACTTCAAATCCATGGGATCCGTAAGCAGTTCTCTGATACATTTCATGAAATCCGCTAAGTGAAGTGGCTTTTAGCTGATGCTAGAAAGCCCGTGCTGTTGTAAGCTTGATCATTGCAAAAGCCTGGCTGATTTTGACCATTGATAAGTTTACCATAATTCAAGAACTACAAATGGCTTCAGACAAAGACGAAGGTAAGAGAAACGGGAGATAGAACTCTGCAAACACTCAATCTCTGGTGTTCAAGCGTGCTAAATGGATTGCTTCTCAAATATGTGGACAACAGAACCTATCACGTCGTCCTTCCGAGAGTGGCATGTTTTGTTCTTTGCAGCTTCAGAGAAATCTCCATTGTTGCCAAAAGCATCTATTTGGCTTTGTATGTTGATTCGGATATTGAAAAGCGAACGAGGAAGAACATACTTAGCATTAAGAATTCGAACTTGAAGGGCATTATGATGAACAGATTGATTAATGGTGCCAAGGGAATGCGAGTATTTCGGTTTTGATGACCACCGAAATTGATGGAAGAGTACTGAAAGTCCGTAAGTTTTGATAAATTGCCTACCAGATTGACCATCTCTGCGAGCTTCTGAACGACAAAGCTCGATTGAAGGCACTAAACAAATTGCTCCATCGACTTCCAGAGACCTATGAACGAATCCTTGAGCGAGTTCTCGAAAGAAAGGCAGAAATACAATTCTTTGTCGTAAGAAACAATGGCTAGCTTACGCTGAAAGGACTCTGCGCAGAGATGCTTTACTAGAGGCGGTGACAATCAGACAGGGGACAAATACCTGGATTCAAAGGCCCATCCTTGCAAGGATAATTCATTCAGATAATACAGTAGCATGATCCGCAGACGTGTTTTGGGAGATGTTTTTGAGTTCGCTCACTTTACCGTTAAGGAATATTTACTTTCTATTGAGGCCACACATTTGCACCTTTTAGTCTTCTCGAGGCCGAGGTTGAGCTACAATCGGCGGAGGTGTGCTCGTAGCTACTTCTACAAGACGTTGAAGTTAACAAGAAAACTTCCATGGGTACACCTTTATAATGCAGCCTAGTAAGAGACCTCTGCTTCTATAAAAGCATTTACGATCCCTCGCTGCTAACCGTGGCGGTATCTGAGGAAAGGAATCTCCTAGACAGCAACATAGAGTCAACGATCTTGGTCTTATCCAGGAAGGAGCGATCTGTGTTGAAAAGCCTGATGGAAACTTTTTTATCGTTCCCCACTTAGCATAGTAATCTACTCAAAGGACCATGGCCATGCTATCGACGAAAGTTCTTTATGGTGCTGCGAACTATTGATGCATAGTTACTAGTTAGCAGATAGTCTCGACAAGTGTACAATTCCTCATAAATCTGCTGCGGACAATGATGGATGGATTTTAATGTATTTTACTGTAAAGGCCGCACAAATGAAGGCGGTCGAGTGAAAGACTATACATAGTGTTCGCGGTGACATTGTGGATTGTATAAATGGATACTGAATTAGGACATTATTTTAACCCTGCCAAATATCTCTACGTTTTTCGATACAAAACTCAGTAACTCGCTCTACCGCCAACTTAATTACCAGCACGAATCTGCGTGGCAATCTTTTCAGCAAGCGCATAGACAGTACTCTGCGGATGTCCCGGCGGCAAAACAGCAAAAGAACTTGAATCCACAACCCTCAGCTTCTTCACACCAAACACCCTCGCATTACTATCCACAACAGCACTTGAGTCCGTCGACTTACCCATCTTGCAAGTGCAGCTAGCATGCCAAACAGTGTGGACAGTATTGCGGATGACTTCGAGAATCTGTTCATCGGTTTGGACTTGCGGGCCAGGGAAGTACTCGTTGTCACCTATGAGGACGGGCTTCATGGCCTTGGAGGCGAAGGCGGCACGGACTCGCTTGTATCCTGCGATGGCGACGGCTTGGTCGGTGGTGTCGGTGAGCCATTTGGGGTCGATAATGGGGAGGTCATCGGCGTTGGTGGATGCGAGGCTGACAGTGCCACGGGAAAGTGGGGCTACGATGGCAGCGAGGATGCTGGCATACTATCTCAGTGTTAGATGTGACTTTGTTGAGGTGGTGAAATGAAACATACCTGGAACCCATCCTTTGGTTGAGTGAAAGGAAGGGAAGAGAAGTCACCTACGTAGCCTGGGGCGGAGAGATACTCTAGCTCTGGCCAATCTGCAGGGAAGTAATCGAGAGCTGATTTAGAGGCTGGCGTGAAGCCGTTTCGCAGCTCAGCTGGAACTTTCTCCCATCCGAGATAATCGCAGACAGGGTTAGTCAAGGGACCTTCTTGTCTTGTGGAGTATGGGCCAAGGAATTGTGCAAGGACATATCCGACATCATTTGCCAGACGTGTGAAAGTTTCTACATTGACTCTCCAGGTTGGACCAAAAAAAACTACATCATTTAGCTTTTGCCGGTGGCATGACACACAAGAACGAGCTTACCATGATCCCACATGTTCTGGCCAACACCCGAGAGCGCAGAAATGACCTTAATACCCCATTTGTTCAGGACGGCAATTGGACCAATACCAGAGAGCATGAGAAGTTGAGGACTTTGGAAAGCACCTGCTGAGAGAATGACTTCCTTTCGGGCATTGATGTTGTACTTGAGACCATTGGACTTCACTTCAACACCAGTTGCAGACTTGCTGCCATCGAACAAGATTCTTTGCGCTTTAGTGAGAGAGTAGACCTTGAGGTTGGATCTGCTCTGTGCTACATCGAGGAACTCATTTTGGGAAGTTGCACGATCCTGTTTCTCTGGGCGAATAGTCGAGCTGCAGTATTGGGCGCCCAAAAGAGATCCGCTGTTGAAGTCTCGGGTGTCCTTGATGCCGATCTCATCGAGGGAATCCTCAATATAGCTGGAGAAAGGGCCAGCATAGTTGGCATAAGAGACATCGAGTGGACCGCCAGCAGGGGAGAAGGCGTCCGCGTTGTATTCAGCAGATGCATTTGCGGCACGCTTTGAGGTGTTTGGTGGAGTAAACTTGACGCTCTTCTTGAAGTAAGGGAGTAAGTTGTCGAAGGTGTAAGATTTGTCGCCGACATCATCGGCCCATTTGTCGTATGATTGACGGCTGCCTCTTTGGTAGATCATAAAGTTTCTTGCCGAGCTTCCACCAAGACATTTTCCACGCGCATAGTGGATTTGTCTGTTGTTTGCACCCGCTTGAGGCGCAGTCACGAAGTTCCAGTCGACCAAAGGGTTTGTGTCTGCTGGCGAACTACCAACCCAATACACATCTCCTGCCGGAGTTGAGCTGAGGAGAGGGTTTGTGATCTGAGATGCATTAGCTGTACTCCTGTAGATATTAAAACTCTTCCCCTACCTGATAGTAACTACCAGCCTCAATAACGGCAACTGTAATCTTGGGGTCCTCACTCAAGCGTGCCGCCATGGTCAAACCAGCCGTTCCTCCTCCGACAATCACATAATCGTAGGTAGCAGAGATGCCAACGAGTCCTGCGAGGGAGCCAAGGAAGCCATTGAATTGTCTCTTTTCACTACGCCTTTCTTCATTCTCTCCAGTGGGACTGGCAACGGCTAAGGCCGCGAGGGCCAGGAAGGGAACGAAAGATCTCATGCCGGGTAATTTTGATGAACAGAGGTGATCCAGGAACAGATTCGCGGGGAGGTCCTTCTCCTATTGTTATAGAGCTTTCTGCGAGGCTGATCGTGCATGTTGACCTGCCGAACGATGTACTAACAGCTGCCTATCATTCGAACCACCCTCTATTTTTCCGAGAACGATGCATGATAAGCGATGGTTTTTTGAGATACATTAGGACCTCATGGCCTACTAGAAACCGGCTCTACTTTTCAGATGCGTGGCCTTCTCTTGATCTTTCTAGTGGCGCTCCGATCGTCTGTAATCTTTTCCTTGGTGTCAGTGACTCTGAGAGAGAAATGGTACCCTCTACTGCCCTGCCTAGATGAGCTGTTACATGTTCAGAGTCACTAATGCACAGAGCTCGTGGTGTAAGGCGCACCAAGGCGTGGGAATGCCTGCGTCTGCACGCTAATTTGATCCGGCGGCGTAGACCAAACTTAACAAAGCTAGGGTGGCCTACTCTAAGTTAGTTATTCTGACGAGCCAGACCTTCCCTAAACCTCTAACGGTCGGAGCGGTAACACCTATCCATAATAACGACGCAAGACAATTTCATGGGCCTCGCTAGGTATTATAGGGAGGTATTACCAGCATCAGTATATGGTAACAGGAGGCGATGTAAGGTGATTCCGAGTGTTTTAGGTTGATATGACTGATTCTGTGTGAGTTACAGATCCGAAAGCAAAGACGGAGCATATCTTATTAAGTTTTGTGGATAGAGCATGATGTGAAGGTAGGATAAACTCTATTCAAAAAGTATCTAAACTTTAGTGGACTTCCCTCCAAAGGTAGATTATGATCTTCCATCCGAATTTTGGGCTC
Source organism: Hymenoscyphus repandus (assembly GCA_001414415.1). NCBI lineage: Eukaryota > Fungi > Ascomycota > Leotiomycetes > Helotiales > Helotiaceae > Hymenoscyphus > Hymenoscyphus repandus. The sequence continues at coordinate 11,466 of LLCE01000093.1, forward strand.
GTCCCGCGTCAAAGCGTGCTACTCGAGTTGCACTTGGTCGAGTCTGTAATGGCTTATCGAGAAAAGCCTATAACAACCAGTCGAGGTATACTCATAAACAGATGTGCATTCTAGCTTGGCTTCGAACCTTGGGTTGTGAACGCTACCACTATTTGTCTCAAAGGCTATAAAGAGAAATCTCAGGTAATAAAAAGGTGATTATGTCCCTTTCATACCACTCGGCTTCAAGCTCGAGAAAGACGAGACAGGGCGCCAGGCCAACAATTAGCTTCGACACTATTGCCCCGCCGTTTACATTCTAGTGCCATCCCGGAAGGGACCGAGCATTACTATTACAGATACGATTCGCGATTTTGTGAATGGCACCGTGGATTTAATGATAAGTTCCGCTGGGTAATCATTGTGCGGAATGAGCACTACTCAAAATCAACGTAAGGCATCTCTGCAATAACCGCAAACACAATCTTCTCATCTCAAGGCGTTTGGACAGGCCTGATAGAACAATGGCTGGTAGAGGGTAATGACCAAATCTTTTTCATCGCCCTAAAAGCACAAGACACAAACAAGCTGAATATAAGAAAATGCTTCAACCTCAAAAGAAGTGCCCCTGTCAGCTGCAGTATACGTGCGGAAAGGATATGCAGTTGTGTGCCAAAATATAACAATGAATAATGTGAAGTTAAAACTACCTTAATACTACCCTGTCAAGATGGGCTAGGAAGTGGCAAAATAATTGAGCAGGCGTCGAAAAAGACACTCTAGACACAGGGAGGGGTAAGTCCCAAACTTTTGTCTCCTAATTTCCTCCCGATGCAGAGAGAGAAAAGATAGAATCTTCGAAAGACATGAGCCAAACCCTAGAAAGTCAGAAAGATGACCCCAATCCTATAGAAAGGCTTTTGGAGTATTCTTATGAAGCACACTGTCATTAAGATTCATACGAGGGATGAGATTATAACCAAGCCAGAACCAAGCGAAGAAAGTTGACAAATGCCATCATGGAAGCCAACCACTTGGCACTGTCTTTTCAGATGATGCTCTGAAGCTCTAGGTGACCTGCAGTAGTGTGCTCCTCATAGCGGCATTAAGATAGCGAGAACTTGAAGTAGTGTAAACTGGTGCGCCTGCGGTTGATGCTGAGGAACGGAAAGGGATTAAATTTACGCGAGGTCAAAAGATGTTCACGCGCCAAGGCGCGTCTCCGAACCGAACTTCCTCCACTCTACGGAACATCGTTCAGGTCACAACGCTACATTCCCCATCGTTTTCGTATCAGCAGTCATGTGCAATTCCAATCCACTTCTCTGATTCCGTCTTGGACGAAATCAAATGCTCAAAGAAACGTCATTTCCAATATCCTTTGGTATCCCCGAAAATGTTCCTTGATGCCCTCCACACTTGCTTCGATGATTTTGACTTCAGTAGCAGCTCGTTTTTATTGGTGTTGAGGTCATCAGATCTACCATCGTACATGCACAAATCCCTCGACGGTGCCTTCCAAAAAAGCATCTATTGATTAAAAAACTCGAAAAGACATCGAAGATGCTACCACAATGCGGCATAAACATTATCTCAATGGAACTTCACTTTACCCTTACCTTGCCCTGCCACAAATTCCTCTTTTCATTCATCTCATGCCTGAACACTTAAACACGCTTCAAGATGGAGAATTGTCTGCGGGAGAGGAAAAGATACATAGAAGTAGATCCGGGTCGTACAGCAAGCAAAATGAAAGGACAATGGTTAGGGGAGATAGGCACAGTTTAAAGGAGTGTCATTCTGGACCACCAGACAGAGAGATTTAGATACGGGAAAAACTCACGGCCTTTGATTTACACATGCAATAGTGACCGCTTGAGACCTAGAGATCAGCGCCGTGAAAGAACACTTGTGGCACCATTCGAAGATCAGCCTTATCACAAACTACATTGGATGCCAACCACCATCCACAGCCCACACCTTATTCGACACATACCCATTCCCAATCATAACCTCCACCACACCCGCAACCTCCTCCGGCCTCCCCAACCTTCGTACCGGTATCTTCGCCTTCAATTCCTCCCCTCCATTCGGCAGCATAGCCGTGTCCTCAATCAACGCCGGCGCCACCGCATTGAACGTAATCCCCTCCCTCGCATACCTCCCGGAGAAGAAATGCAGCATCCCATGCAATGCGCTCTTACTGCTGGCGTAGTGCGGTCCTACGACCCCACCGGTCAGGGCAGCGACGGAGGAGTTGTAGATTACACGTCCAAAATTGTTAGAAAGCATAGAAGGGACGACGAGTTGAGTTAGTTGGTAGGAGGAGAGGGTGTTGACCCGCCATGTCTTCTCGAAGGTTTCGAGGGAGACGGATTCAAGTTGGCCAGTCGGGCCAGAGGCGTTAGTTGTTGTGCCTGCGTTGGCGAAAAGGACGTTGATGTCACCGCAAAGCTCGACAGCCTCCGAGTAAAGTCGAGCGACTTCAGGGGAGGATGCAAGATCTGCTTGGATTGTGATGACTTTGATGTCTGAATTGAGTTTCTCTATTACTTTCTTCACTTCTTCCGCTTTTGTAGCGTTGGAGTTGTAATGGAGTGCTAGTGCTTTAACTTGATATGAGCTTGATGGCTGAGCGAGTCGAAGTGCTGTTGCTGCTCCAATTCCACCGCTTGCGCCTGTGATGAGTATCACGAGAGGATTCATCTCGGAGATTTATTGACCAAAGTTGGCACAAGTTTTTTTTTGAAGTTCAAGCTCTGAGAGCTGCTAGATGATACCGCACGACTAGATCGCATTATGTCATGCTCGGAATTCTTCCATAGCCGAAATTGGAACACGACTTCCCTCCAAAGTCAAAGACTATCAATCTTTCGACTTTGAAAGTAACCCTCGATTCAACACAAGTGGCCATTTCAGAACTTTGCCAAGCTTGTAAGCCCTAAGCATATTCTCGAAAGAAAGGCATTGTATGCCTTCCACGCTACTATTCCTGCACCAAATCTACCCAAAATTACTACCACTAGTCTAGATATTTCATCCTCACCTCCTCCGCTTCTTGTAATCCCCATTCTTACAATTACCTACACTAAGATTGCTCATAAGATAATCCTCATGCGCTTTCAATACAAACCAGAGCCGCACCGTCCCCCATAGTGGACAATCTCTCCCCGATACGAGGAATCTGTTCTTCAAAATTAGGTAGTAGAACTTTCGAAATAAAGTGGAGTTCTGCTATTTCAGGTCACGAAACGAGTGGAAAGATCACTTTGACCTTCAACCCCCTCAAAGGTATGGGCTTCTAAGTATCCTTGTTTCCCAGCGCGACCAAGGGCAATGGCGTTAGATATACAACCAAGAACCAACACTCAACGAAGCTCAGGATTGAATTATCTATTTCCCATGTTGAAGCAACATCTCTACAGCGAGTCAACAAGTATATTTATTTAAATAACAAGCTCAGATACGATCAAGTACATGGTTACATTCAAAGGACCTTATCTACATATACAACTACCCCCCAAAGCCTCCCTCTGTAGGAAAAAGTAGCCAGCCTTCCACTTATCTATCCATCTATCCATCCCTCTCAACTCCCCCAACCTAACACTAGAAACCTCACACCCATTCATCACCCATCCCAAAATACTACAGAGGTAGGAACGTAACCACACTAAACCAGCCCACATGCTATCCAGCCCTCTGAAAAAGAATCCCTGTCCCCATCTTTCCTCTCTGAAGGGAAGATGTCACTTCGTAAGTGACCAACAACAAATTGCAAAAAGCCTCATGTTGGAAAGGTAGACTGAAAGGGTGTCTAATTCTTTCTCACAAAAAAAAAAAAAACTCCGTCCATCCATCGCATAATCAAGGGAAATTCCACCTACCTTCCACGTCACATAAGATCACATCACCAACAAAATCGTAAACACAACGAGTGGCATGTAGCACAAATATACAAACATATACATTATCTAAAAGTAGTGTCAAGCATATTCCGCCGTATAATTTCAAGCTCCAAGCTCCGACCACACCAAAGCCAGTACCTATCACTCAATCATCATTCACCTCCTCTACTTCTTCCTCTTCCCTTCCCTTTCATACCTATCTACAATTCAGGATCCAATCCAATCCCTGTCTTTCGACCCCATCTTTATGTTTATCCCTGAAAAAAACCAATAGACAAAAAGAGCAAGGCAAGGCTTGCAAATTGCTCTTGCGTGAGTAAGCGCCTTCCAGCAACGCCGAATATGTGTATGAAATTTCCTGCCTCCTTTTCCAAGAAAAGTCTTAATGAGAAAGATAGCAGGTTTTAGTAGTAGGGGAGATATGGCTAGAGTGGTAAGGAAAGATCGAGGAGTCTTAAGATTTTCCCGCACTCCTCAAACACCTCATCCACTCTTCCTCTCCTAAATTCCCATCGAGCCCACCCCTCACGACCCCACAAACCTCTCTTGCACTCTGCGCACCAAGTAACTTCCCCTCAAGCTGGACCAAATACGCAACCCCAGCTCTAACCAGTACCGCATCGCCCTCAAAAACCAACACGTCCCACAACCTCGTTGCGTTATCGAGGCTGAGAGCGCTCGTGAACATACTCTGGAAGAGATCTTGCAGGTAGGACGCGGGTTGGAGATTGAATTCGGGGTTGGTGAGGAGGTTGTGGAGACGAGGGGATTTGTGGGAGAGGGTTGTGAGGAGGAGGGTGTAGATTCGGGAAGTGCCACCAGCATCATTGGTGTGGATTGACAGGGGAAGGGGGCGGTTGAGGATGTTGGCGAGGGCTTGGAAGGAGGCGGATGGGGTTGGGAGGTTGAGCAGGAGAATGGCTGCGATGGTCTGGGAGCGATATTGTTAGTGAATTGCGATGAGGAAGTAGAAGTGGAGACTTACGTTGGTCCCATGAACATATCCAACGTCACTTCGATACATCGCATAGGCCTTCAACACATCCAATAAAGCCTTATGTAATGGGCCATCCGGTTGAAAGATTCTCAAATCAGGGAATGTCTCCTTAACATCAGCTTCGATCTTGACGAGCCAAGCTTTCTTCTTCAATTCTTCCGTGTTCAATTGTGAGCCACCTTTGATCGTCTTCTCCAATGCCTGAGCTCTCCGTAATGCTGCGGAATACGAGGAATCCGATAACCCAAGTTCATTACCGATAGCCTTTGCCCATACAGCGCCTCGACTCCTTGGTGCGACACCTCTCCACCAGAGCTCTCTTGTACGCTTCTGCCTGGTGGTATCATCCCAATTGGGTAGAACGTGCTCCTCCCATATCCTTAGCAATGAGCTGGCAGTATCATCTTTACACGTGGACCTTGCTTGCTGCTCGGCTTCTTTCCGCTCGTCCGCCTTGATAACCTTTGCCATCATTCGCTGGTATTCCTTCAAATGACGCTTCTCCTCGGCAGGATCTTTAGGTGGGAGCCATGATGGCCGCGTTCGAGATAGAACTGCTTCTTTCTCTTTCGATATCGGTAGTGGGTCGATCATAATGTCCGTCCTCCGCAAAGGTGGCAATTCAGCAAAAGCAGATTTGACTCTTGGCTTCTCAATTGCGCGAACTGATGAACTCATGCTTTTCTGGTATGCAGGATCACTGGCTTTTGATTCCTCGTCTTCCGCATGAGCTTCTAGGGCCTCAGTAAGAGCCTTGGCTTCTTCGCTCAATTCCGACAAAGCCGCCGTCCAGCTCTTCGCTCTACCGCTCTTTGGGAAAGTATCGTGGTTGATTGGAAATTGACCCATACTTGTTCCTCGATGTAATGCCGGATTCGTACCTGGTGATCTAGGCGAGCGTGGTGATCTCAATTCCCCCTGTTCTGCAGGACGTGGTGATGTGCCATTACCCACACTTCTAACCTTCTCCTTTTCCCTCGGCCTCCGTTCAGGACTCGTCGCAGCCGACACCGGTCTACTCGAAATACGTTCCTGTGGCGGGCGTGGAGAAATTGGAACATTCTCCAGAAAGCAATCATCCGGCACATCATCCCCATCATCCTCGTCACATTCCATCTCCAACTCCACGGCGGTCTTCCTCTCCCTGTTCGCCTGCCAGCTACTCCTCCTCGCCTTCAGACTCCCGGCAGCATTGATCGCCTGCCGTGCTGTAATCGGCATATTCGGACTCGAACTCCTATGTCGTTTCAATATCGGCAACGAGCCAGTACTCGGACTCATCAGCACTCTCCTCGTCCCCGTCGTAGGCATTAACCCCAATCCATCGGTCGCTCCCTTTACCTGCCCTCTCGAACTCGGATACACCTGCTTCGGTTTCCCAGCGGTCAATTCCCTCTGTCTCTGATTCCCCGTCGTGCTCGCCATTGGGGCGCGTCTTCTGGCCGTCGCAGTGGCACGAAGATCACTCGCATACGTAGCATCATACGGATTACTCGTCGTCTTCACTGAGAAATCACCAATGTCCGCATCAGCCCTGGAATCATCGTCCAGGCCGATGTCCTCGAAGTTCCCGACGTCTTCCAGGATGGAATTGTTGTCGGAGTGGTAGGAGTGGAAGGAGGAGGACTTGGAGGACTTTGAGCCAGTCAAGTCGGGAGGAGAACCGGGAGTCGCGGCGGTCGAGCCCCCGTCGTCGAGGAAATTCATCGCATCTTCGGAGTACGAGGATGGAGAGGAGGAGGTGAGGGTTCTTTGTAAGGTAGCTATCTTGGCGGTATTGTTCCTCAGAGCGCGGCTGAAAAGTCGGTCTGGTGGGGGATCGTGGGTAGATGTGATGTCGTGGGTTGTTTCAAAAGATGGGACGGGGCTATTTGCGTGCCGATTGCCCCTGGATGTTGAGAGAATGTTGTAGGATCGTCGGAACAACGGGATGAATTCGGGAGAGTTGAGATGAGGGAGTGTATGTTTCGAATGGTGTTGTGTTGTTGATTGTAGTAGAGATGATAATAATAAAATTACAATAACGACGGTATGTAGGTGGTAAAGGAGTGTTGAGACTATTAGGTCTATTAGGAGGAGGTTGGGCGCTGCAGAAGCTGTGGTGTGGAGGGTGTGTATGATGTCGTTGAAGGTTCGTTGGTATAAAAAGGAAAAGGCGCTTGCAGGAGAGAGGGGATGGACTCGAGGGCGGTCTGTTGGTCGCTGTATCTTTTGGGGGGTCGGATCGAGGCTCGGAAGGACTCAGCAGAGACAAGGCGGCGCAGAGAGAAGGGAACTACGACCGGGCCGTGACGTGACCGTAGGAGTCGCAGAAGTTGAACGCCGCAACAATTATTCTCCCTTTTGTCTACCGATGGTTTAGTCGGATCAAAAATTATTCCTCAGTTTAATTCTTCTCTGGTCTTCAAACAATTATTCCAGTTTCTTTCTGTCCCTTTTTCTTGCTTCCAACGATCTGGACCTGCGTCGCTCTGCCCCTGAACCAAGCGCTAAGATGGCTACGATGGCGATTTCGCTTCTCCTCAAATGAAAACAACAGGGGTTTGTTCTTCCTCGGGGCTCCGCGAAATTTGATTCGTCCTGCAATCTATGATCCACGATGCGCCAGTGACGACTTTCATAAAACCGTTGATTTATCCTGTCGGGCTTCGTAAATCGTAGCGTTCATTCGTAAAGTCGTTTAATGATTGGGGAGAAAAGGGGAAAGGAGAAAGGAGAAAGGAGAAAGGAGAGAGGAGAAATGATACCGAGGAATGGGAAACGAGAAATGAGAAATGAGAAATGGAAAACAGGAATAGAGGAGGCGTCTATACTAATAACATGGCGGGGATCCTTCGCCTTATCAAGATGTCATCCCTCGAGAGATCTCACGTACATCCTCTACCCACAGCCATCCCACTCCCCTCCATCGTACCATCTCACCTCTCACGCTCTGCCAACAAGTACAAGTAGCCCCTCTTTCCTCCTCCGCCTAGTATCTATCTCAGCATAGCACATTGCAGTGCCCTATACTAACATCCGTCAATCGATGATGCGCTGTCCTCTTCTTACTCTCAAATCCAATTTAAATCAAGTTTCGTTTCCCCCTCGATTCAGCCACACAGCCATCCCAAACACTACGACCTGCCACTACCATCCCGCTCCCTTCTCCCACTACTGAGCTGCAGGTGATCGCCCGCATCACTGCAAGAAAGCTAGAATTCGTGTGACGAAGGGTCCCCTCAATGAAGGGTTAAAGTTCGAAGGGCGAGGACATTTCAGGCGGTGGGGGAGGTAGGAAGGAGGCTAGAGAGAAGGCAAGGAGGCGGCGCACGTGAGGAGCCCTTGTAGGGTCATGAGCCTTGCGGGAGGTGATGCGACCGAGGAATATGATGGAAATAGAATGTTGGATATCTAAGCATTGATTAACACGGAAAAGGGACAGATTTGATCGTTGTGAGAAGCTTGATATTGATTCTCAGTTGCTCAGTGGGCCTGGTAATATGGCCGTGATTTAGATCACATGAGTGCCCCTAAATACTAGGAGCCAAAGTCAGACCTTCAAACAAACTTAACTTGAAAAGTTCAATGATATCCAATAAACAAATCCCTGTTCAAGAATCATTCCGCCACTCCTTTGGGTATCTCGAAGTACACCAAGAATCATCCCTCTGCACCTACGTCGTTTCCTACATGCCTCGTAATCCCAAACACCTCTGAAATCCCGTTTCAAAATCCCATACTATCCTGCGACTTCGTACCAACACCACCAATCAGCCACTCAAAATCCCTCTCCTCTCTTCCTTCAGCACAAAAATGTAAATGCAGCTCTCTTTGTCTCTTTCTTCATTCGCAGCACACCTTCCATAAGGATAGAAACAAATCCTCTTACATCTGACCAACAACACCACTCATCCTCTCACACATCCTCTTCTCTTTCTGTGTGATGGCGGAGATGTGGGTCTCTAGCCATGCTAGTGTCTGTGTGTACTTACTCTGTTTCTTCAGCAGCACGGTCCTGAAGGCGGTGATTGCAAGCCTGTATTGTATCTCGGTCAGCGTCATGATGCAAGAAAAAGGTTGTGAATGGTGTATTACCATTCAACCTGCAATTTACTCAGTGCACACTTATATCCTAAGTTCTTCTTATTCGTTCGCTTACTCTTCATAAGCACAAATGCAAGTTCGATGAGATCGGTGATTGTTTCTGTAGGGGTTAGTCAGATGGCCGTTTCACTCAAACTACTACTCAGTATTAAAACTCAAATAACAAATACTTACTACACAGCAACTTCGTTCCAGGCTGCTTACCCACAGGCAGGCATTTCGCATATGTCCACATTTTGGTAGCGGTTTCGATGAAAGCGCTGTGAACATTTGAGATGACGGTTTGGAGTGAGTTGAATGCGGTATCGAGGAACATGGCATGGGCCTGGATCTTGAATGCATCTTTGTGAAATGTTAGTCTTGACTTCCACATAGTGCCACTACATCAAGGAATGGAAAGTAAGCTGGTATCAAGATATTCTCTTTCATCAGCACCACTCGAAACGGCAAAACGGGTTGAAGTTGATAAAATAAACAGTCACCACAGACAGATACTTTAATATGGATACCAGAAAAAAAAGAAACGCCTGAGAAAGGAAAGACATGGATATGCGCAGCAAAAATAGCAAAAACGTAGCCAAAACATACAACAGCAGGTATTCGCTGGTGGTCACCCACCCAACTACTAATCTGCCGATCTGAGGCTTGTGTATGGCAGAGCGGACGGGATGCCCAATTCTCCTCAGTCTATGGTCGTATGTAGCAGTCAGTGGTACTAACTGCCTTCATATACACCTCCTTCCTACCGTACATTCGTGCGATAATAATTGTGGGCGTTGCGCAGGGAGTAGTACTCGGGTACAAAACCATCGGAACAAAAGAAAGTGCAGGAGTAACAAGCGAAATGATTCGAACTTACTCAAAACCTTCCGATGAAACGACCTCCCTGGCGTCTTCGAGAATTCCACGGTCAAAGAGTCGATGATTGCTTTTTATCGATGTTAGCTCCGTTATTGCATCGGACAATTTAAGATGAAGAAAATAAAAGATGAGGCACATACCGAAATCTTTCCGTCGCTCCCGATCGCGCGATATGTTGAGCGTCTTGGTGTCGATGAAACTGCCACAGTACGGAAAATCGCGGCTTCCGATGATTCTGTCGACTTTCTTGTTGTTGATTGTGGCTTCAAAATTGATAAGAGTTTTGGTGGGATTGACTTGAACTCCGTATTCTGGCACACCATCATGCATAACCTGGAGAAATTGTTTTGCATGAGACTGATTCGTGGTGACTAGAAGAAAGTCGTCGATGAGACGGAGTAAAAGAGATTCCTTCATGTTCAGAAAGTCAAGATATCGTGCTTCCAGATCCGCGTAGAAATAATTGCATAGAAGAGACGATAGCACCGAACCTTGTGGTATTCCTTCTTTTTGTCGGTAGAACTTCTTACCCATCTTCACCATATTTCGCTGAACATGTTCTGTGAGCAGGCTCATCAGCTGAGCGGTATCACGAAATTGATCTACGACATTCTCGACGAAAACAACATTCTTTCGTCCCACAGCAAGCTCATTCTCTAGGATCTCGTCAAACGTTTCATACTCATCGGCACTTTTCGCAAGAGCTGCCCATTTGCGCATGGGTTTCGACTTTGTTCTCCCTGGAAGATCTTCGCGGTAATTGTCTCCGAGCTTGATCTCCGCGTGTTTTGAGATTCGGTATTCAGACTCCGATGTCAAAGAAGACATCAATTGGACGACGGAGGCTTGTGGCATAGTGTCGAAAGCGGACTTGACATCAACTTTGACGAAGTAGAGTGCCTCTGAGGAATTTGTCATCTGCGACTTGAACGTTTTCAATCTCGAGTACAGATCCCCAACAGAAAATAGCGCAGATCCTAGACGTTGGGGGTGTGCAGTCTGCTTTTGTTAGTTAAATACAGGCAGTAGAATTGTAAATATACCTTTTCGTAAGAGAACGCGTTGTAAACTGGAGCTAGGACTGAGTTGATGCTAGGGCCCAGCAAGTTCTTGGAGCCCTTCTTTAATGCCCGTCTCCTTAGATTCATGATTGGTCTTACCCCATTTTCCTTCGGCAATAGTCTCATTTGACTAAACCCCAATTTTCGAGCATCTAGTAACTCTCGTGCCTTTTCTAATTTGATCTCTTCAAACATCGAGATTTTCAAAGATGCGATGGCAGGCTTGCTCAAAGATTGCCAAACATCATGTCGAAAATAAAAAAGCCTATATCGATGAACATTTGATTCGGTGACATGGAAGTTTGCACGAAGAAGCGGGATCAAAAGCGAATCAAATGCATAGTAGAGGAACTCGTAGAATATCTCCAATCTCTTCTTGTTGTCGGATTGTGATGACTTCAGCTGACAATTGACTGGTCTCAACCATTCGACGCTTGATATCTGTGTGCATGATTAACATCTATAGGATGGACTCAGTACTGTAGAAGCGGATGCACTGATAATAGGCTGCTTACTTTGATGTTTTGTGCAACCTCGTGAAGTGAGAGGTTTTCAAACCTTCGAAGCTGAATAAAACGGTCGACATTTTTAAGGAACACCTTTCGATTGTGGAGTTCTATCTCACCAGTACCCCAGAAGCCCCTGGGAATGAGGGTGGAGAGGGCTGAGCGACAAAATGCAGAAACCATTGCTGGTGGTGTAGCGTGGCTCATCATTGGTGGAGGCTTTCGTTCTTGGACTTCTTGGACCACTGAGCTGCCGCTGGGTTGTCTTGACGCGCCGATAGAGCATTGTGTTTTGAACACATTCGACACTTCCTGACTGTCTTTCACTTGTGTTGGCGCAAGAGGAAAGACAGGGAAAGCACAAGTAACCTGGACTGTCAGCAGGGAATATGAAAAGACAGAGCAAGGGAAAGCTCACAGGACAGTAGTACTCCAAGAGTCGTTTGTAGGCGCATCGGCTATGTTGCGTCTGCAATTTGCGTACCAATTCCATGGCAGCCCCTCGTAGACGTTTTGGTATCTTTATAGGCCCTTTAGTTGCATAAATTTGGTTGATCTCATCTTCACGGAGAGTATAGTCTTTGTATGGTTGGACCGTGTAGCGGGAGTCCACTTCGCTAGTGAAGACATTGTGAAGCCTAAATTGCCTGGGAAACAAATACATCATCACATGAATGACATTTGGATCTGCTTGCCTGCTCATTGGTAAACCACACTTGCTTGTCTGGTCCAGTTGAGCGCTGACCGCGTAACGGCTTAACACGTCTTTGTTGTTAGCTCAATACATTGAAGTGGCTGAAGAGACTCACGAATATGTCTGAGACCAAACCTCACTCCTCCTTGTGCATTGAAAGCTGCTCGAGAATACATCATACGGCTTCGCACAAACATGATGCTTGACGCATTGTGCTCTATTCTTTTGACAACGCTACCATTCTTCAATACTGTCAAAGGAGGACCTGAAGATTTTTCTTTACTTTCAGACAGAACTTGAAGTCCACTCACAGGCAACCCTATCTTGATCAGCTGAATTCTCTCAGTGTAGGAAAAGGTATCTCAGCGCTGCCACTAACCACACAACTGGTGATAAACTCCACGTCCATCTCCTACTTCAACAAACACTCCACAGTCCAACATCAAGTCAACCATCGCCCTTTCACCTTCCTTCCCCATTAGAAGGAGGATTTTTGGCCATGGCGCTGTCTTCATAGACGTGACATGACCATTTGGATATGTGGACACGATACCAGGGATCGCAGAGGTGAGGTTCTCACCTCTGTTGACCATGTGTGAACTGACGTGCTTTTGATAGCCTTGACAAAGGAGATGCTGAACTCTTCCAGCACCCTTTGAGAACAATAGCCATATAGCAAAATCGACAATCTAGACGCATGTCAACGAGGTATCTCACTAGGGGGATAAGTGTGTCGCATTCCAATGCTCCCAACACTGCGCAAACCTTAACATACCTCTGATTGTGAGTATCTTCCCACCGAATTTAAATTGATCAATGTTGACGCGGATTCGTCAGCCTTTTGCGAAAAGGTATTCCAATGCCGCCATCGATCCTCTCGAATATTACCACCATCTCTTGATACACCAACCAAAGTTGTGTCGAGATATGCTGAGATTTCTTCATTTTCAATTGCACCGGAAATACTACCCACGCCAACAGACAATATCTTCTTTCTCCTTATTTTCGAAGTAGTCGGAAGTTTGGAAAGCAGATACTCTCTTAAGGTGAAGACTTGTGGATAGAATTGAGCAAGTAAGGCTTGTTTGATGACCGAATCCTTGGCCCCGGGACATCTCTTTCTCGTATCTGATAATTTCTGGCGTTTCTCGTTGCTTTCGACCGCGTTATTGGGTCTCTTTCTCTTTCTTTTGCTACCCATGATGTTGCACCAGTTCAGAATCTGAGTTCCACAAGTTCTTGATTCAAAACACGACCAGCGAATAGCGTGCAACGCGGAAGTGTCGCCGCCTTGCGGATTTCATGCATCCGGAAGTTGATTTGGTCAGCCCTCACTTTCTGCAGAAGGCTTCATGCGTGTTTTGCTCAAGCAAACATGAAGTTGTTTGGATGGAATGTAGAATTCAGCATGCCGGAAGGACAGTTGCTTTCGTGTTTAATTTCATTGGTGCTCATTGATGCTTCTGGAAGGGCGGGAGACCTGCACAGCCAACCAGTTCTGAGAGAGGGATACGCAGAACGCCGCAGCCACTGGTGGAGTGAATTGAGAGATGGAAAATATCCCGGTGGCACGGTGGCTGAGGTCACCAATGAGGAGGGCCTTATCCGACGGTACTTTTCTTGTTTGTGCCCCAAGCCTCGTAACACGTGAAAGTCAGAAATCCCGTCTTCCGTACTTTCTCGTGTTGGTCATTCAAGAATCGAGAGCGATGTGAGGAATTCTATATGCGGAGCAGTATAATAGTCGACGCTACTTCTACTCCGGAGCAGATGCCGTCTCCGCACGTTGATACTATTGCTGGGCCGAGTCGCGCTTATTTGAAGCTGTAAGGAGCAACAAGCTTGCGTGTAATCGCGACCACGAGAGAGTGGATCGTGTCGAGCCAAGAGCCTCGTCTCATTGGAGGAGAACCCATATTCGGGGAGCCTTGGCATCGATATTAGCTCATTGAGGTTAGTGCGGAGTACAAGACGAAAGTAAAGCACTCCGTACCATCGGTAGGTGGATGATAGGTACCATTACTTACTCCATAAAGCGAGGCGGCTAATCTGGTCTGGGAGCTTCGAAAAGCAAGATTGCGGAGATCCATTTAGATTGCCTGATTGATTCATCGGGATACCCAACCTCGATCAATCTCGAGCCTCTTCAGCACGCAACGCACGCAACGCACAACCCTCGACCGGCACTCCTCCACCAGTCGCAGCTGTCAACCAAACTTTCTCCAGACTTTCTTGTCCTTCTTTTGCCCTCTAGACCCCCTCCTATCATCACCTACGTAGCGGGCTTTCATATTTTTGACTTTTAATTTGGTCACTTCGACGCCCGCACGCTCCTCGACCAACTGCAGCCCTGGCCACCGCGGCCACAACCCGCAGCAAACGAGGACCACGTCAAAGTCTCAAACGTCGAGCGTCCGCGAACCACATCTCTCGTCCACTCAACTCCGCCCACGACCTCTGACATTTGCATGGATCTGTAGCACTACCAGCAAGCAGTCTTGCACTCGTCCATCCGTCACCTATTACGTTGAAATCGAGCAACTCCACCTCGTCCCAGCACCCAGCACCAGCACACAACGGCGGCAGCACCAGCAGAGCGACCCACGAGGCCGTGCTAATCGAGCGAGCCAGCGAGCCCAAGCCTGATGTCCTCTCACAATGGAGAGTCGAATCAATGCCGACCAGAATTTCTATTCTAGGCGACAACCTCACACTTCCGATCAGAATACCCAGCATCACCAACATGTTCAGCCTCATAGCCCATCCCGCCAACTAACTTACGAGCCTCCTCCACTACCAGACTTCGAGTCGAGAACGCTTCAGCCCCAATTACCTCCAAAACTCCCCTTCCTTACAACTGCAAATCTGCAGACGGTTACATCGAACGGATATGCGACCAGTGGGTTGACAGATGGAGGTGATCCCGCGGAATTTTATCGAGATTATCGCGGTGTCCAACAATCTGGTGACGGTTATACAGACGTTACAAACGGAATGACTGCTATTACTTCCGAGTCTCGGCCTCTGCCGTCCTCTCTACGATCGAACGGAAATGGCTCTACTGCCAAACATCCTATTGTTCCTTCACGAAAGCAATCATCATACCGATCTGCATCCTCCCCTCTCGACGATCGAATGGGCTTGAGCTCTATGAAGGCAAACCCCGTTCTCAATGGCCTGCCTAAGGGTCAACAACCAAGCGTTAAAGATCTGCTCAAGAGATTCGATTCCAATAACGAGCAATCAAGCTCTACCGCTCGCCGACCCTCGCCTCGAGCTGCTAACAAGGAGGTAGTAAACGGACGAGGGCACCCGCGCGATCAACCTGGTTATATAGCCCGCGCTGCGAATAATGCTCAACATAGCTCCAATGGTCCCGTTCCTGGTAATCCGACGAGACAGAATGGGGCAGGGCGTACATCACCAGAAAAATCTAGAACAACCCAGAGGGCAAGATTTGCGACTGAAGATCAACACTCAAACAATACCCTGTCGAGTGCTGCTCGCTCAACTCGACCACGAAATTCTGTTGCTGGCCCATATCCATCCAAGTCGATGATGAACCTGTCCCCCACATCACCAACGTCGATTCCGTCACCTCAAAATCAAATTCCATCGAGAAAGCCACTGTTTGGAGAAGTTGTTCCGTTAGGTTTGAGCTCAGATAGTGTGGGCGGTATCGCGTATGGTATTCCCCACTCTGCTACACGCAGAACATCAGATTCCGGTTTGCATCCAACGTGGAACAATCACAACCGTAGCCGATCCGATGTTGATGTATCTCCTTCATCGCCAACCGCCTGGTACCTTGGAGTAACACCTGCCTTGGACGACGTCGACCACAATCATAGTACACGATCTTCTCCTGGTCACAATCGTAATCATAGCGACTTTGCGGATACGAAAGTTAATACCATGAATGGTGTCAGTCCTTCGTTCGAACCTTCTACGCCTGCACCTCTTCAGCCAACCAAGAAATCCCCACCAGCACAAAAGTCGTCCGCTTCTAGATTACCTGTTTCGAGCAAGCGATTGAGCAATTCTTCTGAGTCCTCGAGTCCGGCCTCACGCGCGGTTTCTCCTTATGCTGTCAAACCGCTCTCAAACGGAAAGATGAGAAAGCCCGAGCAACGACCATGGAGTCCCGCTACACGTGTGAGCCCTCCAAGCAGCCGCAATATTACCCCCACGCAGAAGACTACAAGATCCACTGGTAGAGGCAGAAAGGTCGAACCAGCGAACAACGGAAGTCTCAATGCATATATCTCGGCCCCTCCACCAAAGACTTCCCCTCCTTTACGAAGTTCACGACCAAGACAGACTGTATCGTCCGCATCCACTCCGGACCGGTCGAACGGATTAGGACGGTCTACATCTCACCAAGTTCGGACAGGTATGAAACTTACTCGCAATGGTGGTTTTGAAGACCCGAAGCCTCGAAAGATTGCAGATACGGGACCGGTGGATTTTGCAGCCAGAAGAGCCAAGATTCAACGAGCTTACACGAAATCCATTCATGAAAATGAGCAAAAGGAGATTCGTGCTGCGAATATGCGTCGGCTTAGCGAACGACACGCAAGAGACTCATTGTCTCTAGAGAACCAGCAGGGAGAGTCAGGCGGAACAACACCAGAAAGTTCTCCACCTCCCCCTACTATCAAAGAAGACTCGCAAGCAGAATCAAATCCGCCAGCTTTACATATCAGCACCGATTTCGTCAAGCCAAAGCCGCAGCCTGTGGTGGCCCAGAGTACCAGCTTTTTCGTAGACGATTCTCCAACTCTTGGCATGCCTGGAACATTTGTTGACGAGGAAGAACCAGCATCCGCGGTATCGTGCGCAACAGGCATCACAGAAATTGACAATGAGCCTCAAACCGAGGGACCGCTTCTAGCTCACATGTCTTCCGTCAAGAGCTCCCATACCAGACAAGGAAGTAACTTATCAAGCAATGTTATCTTCACTGCGGATGAATTGAGCCCGGAACAAGCAATGTTTGGATTCCATACGGAGCACCAAGGTTCTATTGATATCATGCTCGCTTCAACGCCAGTACAGGATACATCCCAAGATAGTAACCCTGTGACGGCAGGTCCTTCGGGTGAGAGTGACAATCATGATCACCAATTGCTCACCTCAAATGTGTATACTGCGAGCCCTATAGAAGCTGCTTCGGAAGATTCAAGGCCACCAACTTCTTTCGACACTCGCTCAGAGCAAGGAGATATGAAAGCCGAGGGTCAATTACTGTCTAGGGGTCGATTCAACGCCTCGAGCAGAAACTCGTATCAAGATACCCAAGATTTCGTCCCGGAACCAGAGTATATTGTATCACCAGACACTCCTGATGGCGCCCATCTGCAGCTTCCTAGCTTGCGGACCGCGTTGGGACCTCCATCAGTGGCAGTCAGCGAACCTGAGCACGATTACCTGAACACTCCTGTGACGGACATGGAAGACGAAGGTTCCGTTGGTCCATCTGTCTCCCGGAGGCAATCAACTTATGATCCTTATGATGCGAACAATGATGCTCCTATGCAAATCAACCGCAGAAGTCAGCAATCGAATTGGACTGATTATTCTGTTGATTCTGCGATGGTATACTCGAGATCGGCTTCTGTAGTTGGCACAGAAAAGAGACCGACTCCACCTCCAAGAGAGTTTCACTCACGATCAGCGTCGCCAAATCCCCCTGTGCCACCAAAGCCAGCTGGGTATAGCCCCTTGGCTTCGCCTAATACGATGACCCATTCTCCTAGAATCCCAAGCCCTGTTCGCCGTCTACCATCTCTGTCGACTGGTGACGGCTTTGCGGCTAGTTTACTCAACGACCAGAACAGACTCAGTGCAACATCAGGTCCACTACTCCCAGACTATTCTCCCCCTCTACCTCCAGTTCCGGCAACAGTCGATGATCCAACTTGGATTGCGCCAACTCGAACACCGCCTCTCCCAGGTTTCCAAGCTCCCAAACGCCCAGTGTCGAGTGCATATCAATCTAGCCAGACCGAACCAAGTGGCAATCCGGAGTCTCGAGAAGGTAGTGATCACCTCGAATCTGGTCAAGCTTCAATTTCGACCCCTAGGTCAAGCACTCAAATATCCTTTGAAGATGTAGTGGCTGCGCACACCTTCGCTCCCAAGCCAGCTGAGCCACAGACTGAGGAAGAGAGAATGGCTGCTGCCAAACAAATGAAGAGACTGATCCGCCGTAAGATGGTTATCAAGGAGGTGATTGATACCGAATCTCTATATCTTAAAGACATGAACGTTGTTGAAGAAATCTACAAAGGCACAGCTGAAGCTTGCCCAAAGCTTGACATGGGTGATATCAAGACCATATTTCGAAACACTGATGATCTCATCGCTTTCACTACAGTTCTGCTGGATGATCTCAAATCGGCGGCAGCTCCGGTCTATTCTCCGCGCGTGCAGAAGAAGTCGAGGGAAAGCAGAGCTACCACCGTGACATCAAACTCAAATCATACTGGAAGTATTTCTCCTAATACTGAATCGCGCTTTTCGATGGCAGCCACCCTGAATGATGAACACTTATCCGAGTTCCAGAAGGACCAAAGAACTCACATTGGCGCCAGTTTTAACAAGCACTTGAAACAAATGGAGACAGTCTATACTGACTACCTCAAGAATAGTGAAATTGCGAGTGCTCGCTTGGCTGCCTTGGCAGTTGACCCTTCCGTCAAGGTCTGGTTGGGCGAATGCGATATTGTTGCCAAAGATCTTACGCAAGCATGGGACATTGATGCTCTCCTCGTGAAGCCTGTTCAGCGTATCACTCGTTATCAATTACTCTTCAAGGAGCTTCTGGAGGTCACAGAACAAGACCACCCAGATTACGAGGCAATTCAACTCGCAGCTCGCGAAGTCATCGCTGTATTGAACCGCATCGACGACCTCAAGCGGCGTCTAGCAACAGTCGAGAATATCATGAAAGGCCGAAAGCGCAAGGAGTCTGATGTTCGAACGGGCTTGGCAAAGGCATTTGGCAGAAATCGTGAGAAGGCAGCCGAAAGACTTCCAACAACACGCATTCAGGACGATGAACACTACTTCAAACTGCACGAGAAATATAACGATGATTATCTACGCCTGCAGGTTGTTCTGCGCGACGTCGAATTCTATACCCGACAATCTAATACATATGTCGACGGTTTTCTCAAATTTCTGTCTGCCATGGAACTGGTCATGCGATTGAGTGGAAGTCCTTGGCCTGAAATTGAGAGCAAGTGGGCTCGTTTCAATATGTCTATGAGAGACATGGGCACTGTAGTGTTGGAGGAGCATGTAAGCAACGGCGAGCATGATTACAATGACCGTACTAACAGTTCCACAGATTAGCGCAATCAAGACCCGAGTTATTGAGCCTATTGTGAAGGTAATTGAGCTTTATGGGCCACCTGGACTCACCATGAAGAAGCGCGCCAAACGCAGAATTGACTACGAGAAACTCACTGCTTCACGAGGTTCCGGCACAAAGCTCAATGAAAAGGACACGGAAAAAATCGAGCAATACAAGGCCTTGAATGAGACTTTAAAGATCGAGTTGCCACGACTTTCTGCAGCGACGGAAAAACTGGGCAACATTTGTTTGGGCAATTTCGTCATGATTCAAAGTCAGTGGTATAACATCTGGCAGAAAAAGGTGAAGACCGTTTTGGAGGAGAGTCAGATCCCAGAGAACGTTTCCGAAATTGTCAGCATGTTCAACCGCGATTATAAGTTTGTCGAGGGACAGGCTCAAGATCTTGGTATCGTCAATGGCAATTTCAATGGTTTCGACAAAGTCATGAGCGCAAGTAGATCATCGGACACTGAAAGCAGAAAAGCTCGACCTTCCAATTTATCCACCCGGTCTCGAGGGCATTCCATCACTAGCGACAAGACCCCACCAAGTCTTCCTACGCCTGATTTTGCAAGGGGTCCTGGATTCGTGATGTCGCCTCTAGACCCGCCAGCTACCAGACCCCAGTTTACCTATTCTACTACGGCGCCCTACTCGGCTGGTCATTCAAGGGCCGGTTCCGGATCTCCAGCAACGTCGGAAAATATGGGTCAACAGCGCCCTCCAGCCTCAAGTCTTGCTAGACCGAGTACTGGGCGAAGCTACACATCAGACAGTGGAGTTCGAAGTAGCCATGACTATAATACACCACTCCGACGTGAGTCAGGATCAACTTACAACTCCGCCTACCATGTAGACGGACCTCCTGTCTCAAGTCGGCCATTCTCAGGTATATTTCATTCTGCGATGCCTTTGCCTGATGGTCCCGAAGATAGCGCTCGATCCTCACGGAATTCTTCGCGTGATCGCAACATTTCGGGTGGCTACAATGTGCTCTATTTGGCAGCAAGTCTGTTCGAGTTTAATATTAGTGCCACAAAGTCTGAAGCTGGATACCCTTATCTGACTTATCAGGCTGGTGAGGTATGTTGAAGTTTCCCTGTTTTTATTTCAATGCTAATAATTAAAAGATCTTTGATGTGATTGGTGAAAAGGGTGAGCTTTGGCTTGCCAAGAACCAAGATGACCCTTCAGACCAAGTTGGTTGGATTTGGAGTAAGCATTTTGCACGCCTCGCCACGGACTAGATAATGTTTTCTTGTGTATAAATGGCGTTCTTGAAGAAAGCATAATCTATGGGAGTTAGTAATGTTATGGAAGGATGATTACGCGCGGCCCAGGACGGCCGAAAAAAAATACAGGGCGAAAAATGTGGCGTTATAAAGGATGGATCATCTTCGATTTTCTGATCATACTGCGATAGGGAGCAAGGGACTAGGCGACCAACTCTCACACCAAGGCGGGAAAGTTATCCGCTTCTCATCTCGTTTTGTTAATTATTCGATTCTTCAGCGCATGGATCTCGTCGGCACCTGTACCAAAGACGAGATAACATGATTTGGCCTGGCATGTATTTCACCCACGAGGACATGATTTTGTGTAGCGCAGCGACCCAGCGCATTCGAGCGACCTGGCGAGAGATTTCCTTTGTTTGTTTGCAGGGTGGGTTCAGTCGAGGATTCTTCAGATTCTGCTTATTTGTTCATCATACCCGAGAGAAATTCACAACATGGTGGTGCACTTTGGTCGTCATCCGAATTGATTACAGGGGTGGATTCGTTTTGAAGAAATGAGAGGAATGTGGTTGATGGATGGCTGGATGGATGGATGGATGTTTTGACTGATACCATGGCACAAACTTTGTTGGACTGAATAGTGGATCGAACTGGAACCTGAAATGAGAGATAAATGGATGAATGGTATGGTATGGATTGTTATGGATGCTAGCAATGATGTGGCATATATGCGAGTAAGAGGCATTAGAGACGCCTCGAGCTAAAGCCATATGCAGGATCCAATCGAAAAGATGTTAAATGGTTTGAGTTTGTGTTTGTGTGAGAGGATGTGATGTGAAATATGGACGAAGACATGGAACTTTCGGCATACTTGACTTCCCTTGCAGCTTGCTAGTGAGCCTGACAGCACATGTAGTGGGTTCATAAATTTGGATGGATCTCCCCGAGATAAGGCCCTACCCTACGGTTATGCGGTATGACGATTAAGTGGTTCTTCTGGATGCGGCTGAAATGATAACCTGCCTTGTTTCAAACTACTGTATGGAACGGGTCGAATGATACGACGGTGAGAGGTTTAGGTACGAAGGATACGGCTTTGGGTTATCTGTCGATCTAGGAAGAAAGATTATAAGTCCTACTACTGTTCATTTTGATAATGGAATCATCCGCCACCAAGTCAGCAATTTCATGATCTAAGAACATCTCACTACCAAGACTCGACCATCTACTACAGCTAGAACTCGAGTCAAGAAGAACATGCCACAGATACAAGACATGATTGGTGATGTCGGACTTTGAAAATTCTGTTGTGGATTCTCGACTTTTCCCTTATCGAAATGCGAGTGTTTTGGTGCCGGTGGGAGTGGCGTTGTCGATCAAGTGGGCCGGTTGATAGATCCTGGAGTGGGCTATTTCCGGGATGGTGGTTGTGTGATCAATTCTTGCGCTGTTGATGTTGATGGAATATGAAAGATATTTGAAAACATCTATTGAAGGGGAATTTCGTACGAATAAAGAGGAAAAGGAGCAAAAATATTCAAAGGTTACACTAGATTTGAAGATTTGATGTTGAGATAATTTTTGAACTACATCAACACACCAACCTCGCCTAAATGGGACCGCCCGTCACTACGGGCTCGCTAGCGTCTTACGATCTCACATCCCGAATCTAAACACCATGCGCCTCACATCGTCATGAAATAAAGAGGGTCCCTACAACTTCAGTGGTTCTAAAGTGGATACATTAGTTTCTGCGAGTATTTACAAACACGGTCCTATCTCGGTGGCAGTATGACGTCCAAAGGAGATAGGAGACTTTGGAAGACGGTACACGAGGAAGGGGCGGGTTGTGTTTAGGCACTAGGCCAGAAGTAAACAGACCCTTCTACTATCCCTTTTTCTTCTTCCTTTTCTTCGTATTTGAATCTTGATCTAAAGGGAGGAAGTGTACAAGTCAAAATGTCGAATACCGAACAACAAATCGACAGTGCGAATGTCGAGAAGGAAGTAAATACTCTCCAAGATGCAGATAACAAAAATATATCTTCCCCAGAGTTGGGCAATGCGAATCAAGAAGAAAACATCAACTCCAGAAACAGCACCGACAATGAGAAGAAGAAGCTCGGACGAATCTGCGGCGGCTCATACCTCAAAGAACTCCACGAGAGCGACACAGAAGAAGGTTCTTTGAAAGAAGTAGATATCGACCTACCACTTACCCTGACCGAGATCACTCAACATGATGGCCAGGAATACATCATCCTCCGCTTCACCGAGCACGACAAGGAGGATCCATTTAACTGGTCTTCCGGACGGAAAGCATTCATCACAACTCTCCTCTGCCTCATGACACTCTTCATCGGCCTTGCCACAACAGCATACAGCAGTGGCATAGGCTCTATGGTGGATGACCTGGGCGTTTCGGAGGAACTGGGACAATTGGGATTATTTTGCTTTAATTTCGCCTGTGCTATTGCGCCGCTTTTCCTGGCTCCTTTCTGTGAGCTTGTGGGGAGGAGAGTGGTTTATGTTGGAGCTTATGCGCTGTTTATCGTCGTCTTTATTGGACTGGCTCTGGGACGGAATATTGCGACGATTCTGGTTATGAGGACGTTCCAGGGACTGTTCGGTTGTGTTGGGACGATTCTTGTGGGTGGGACGTTCAGTGATATATATCGTCCGGATGATCGTGCTATTCCTATGGCTTGCTTCTCATATGTGGCGATCTTTGGGACAGTTGCTGCTCCCATCTACTGTGGATTCATCAACGAGACGATTGGATGGCGATGGATTGAGGGTATTCAAGGACTTGCCAACGTGCCTCTACTCTTCATCATCATCGTTGGATTGAGGGAAACTCGAGGGGGCGTTACACTTCACAAGCGTGCAAAGGCTCTACGTGAAGTCACGGGCGACTCACGCTACAAAGCGGAAATGGACCTCGAAGCCAAGGACCTGAAGGAAATGCTGCACAACTCCTCCATCAAGGCAGTCCACATGCTCGTCACCGAACCCGTCGTCTTCGCCTTCGGACTCTGGATCGCGTTCGCCTGGTTAGTCACCTTCCTCTTCCTCTCGGTAATCCCCATCACATTCCAAGAGAAACGCGGCTGGAGCGAAGGCGTTGCTGGACTCCCCTATATCTCCCTCTGTATCGGCGTCACCATCGGTTTCGCGGCGAACTTTCTGCAGATCAGGAAGTATAAACAGATCATGGCGTCGAGAAACCGCCAGATTCTACCCGAGTCGAGACTTTATGGCGCTATGTTCGGTGCTGGTTTCCTTCCACTGGGACTTTTCATCTACAGTTTCACACAGTACGGCTATCTCCCCTGGATCGCACCAACCATCGCACTGGCACCCATCGCCATAGGTATATTCTTCATCTTCGAATCGACATACAGTTTCACATCTGACTGCTACGGCGAGAATTCATCCTCCGCGATTGCCGGCCAGGGACTCATGCGTAACACACTTGGTGGCGTGGCGCCGTTGTTCGCGAGCCAGTTCTTCCATAATGTGGGGAGTCAGTATGCGGGGTTGATTCTTGCCATTTTTGGGACGCTATTGAGTTTGATTCCGTTTGTGATGTTTCGGTATGGGAACGAGTTGAGGGCGAGGTCGAGGTTGGCGCAGACGCAGATGGGTGGGGATGAGCAGAAGAGGAAGACGGGGTTGTACACTGCACCTTTTGCTTAGGAGGTGGAAGGGAGAATAGTTGACTTTGAGTGGATGACAGTGGTGTTGAGCTGTGAGCTGTGAGTTGTAAGAAGGAATGAATAATGAAATGTATAGACTTATATAGATTAGGATAGACAAGGGCATGGAGGTGCATACGGAGCATATAGAAGGACTGCATTGATAGGAGTTTGCGGAATGGTGGGAGCTACTGTACGATATACCTAAAGAATCTGCTATGAATATAGAAGACAATTGTGCACAGTTCAGTGTGTTTACAATTAACTCGATTGATCGGTTTACTCAGATTTAAGTTAGGTACGCCCCTTAACTAACCTTGAATCAACTTAACTCAAGCTTAGACGCCGCATAATAAAAACATAGATATCCAAGTATAAACCAAGTTAAAGTATAATTCTACTCTAGATTTGTTTACTTTAATATATTTAGAGCGGCTTTCTATACAACGTAGATTTTTAAGTTACATATCTAAGGTAAAATGTAGGCTCAGATGGCTTGACATAGCTAGGAACTTGGTAGAATTACTCGTGAAAAGGAGGGAAAGGTTAGTTTTGCTCTATGTTGAGTTAAGTTGAGTTTGAGTAAGGGCTGAACTCAAATTAACTGAACTCAACTATTGTATTGCTACGCTCGAAAGTTGTCCAAAATTGACGCAAGGACTGTTGCAAGGGTAGACGCGATTGAAATTTGATAATGTTGAGTATCCAGTCACTCAAGAGTGGGTGACCGTGATAGCCATTCCGGTAGTTTTCTGTACGGAAAAAGGGGTTGAGTCAGTATAGCACGTGAACTTCAAACTCAGGTTCGTCAAGTGCTCCAGGTACTTTTTGGATGCCTGCGTGCGTAGAAATAAGGCGGGTCATGTCACTGTCTTCCTCTAAACTGCTGATTTGATTTGATTTAATGCTAACTGGCCAGATTTTAAGCTCATGATTACTCCAACAAGCAACGCTACTTCGACGTGCCCTGTGTGAAGTGCTCGATAATAATCGCTAATAGCTAATTCGAAGATGCCCGACAATACCATTAAAGAATCCTCCTCTGCACTCAGCCTCGAAAAGATCTGCTGATTCGACTAAATAGATAAAAATGGAAAGCCTGGAAGAATGCATTAACTAATCAAATTGAGCAAAGACATGATGATATAAGGCGTTACGGTAAGTGAATATGTAGTATTACTATGCTACTCGATTTCACCGGGAGTGTTGTATACTATGGAAGTAGCATAGATTACCTGCGCAATGTAACAAGCGCCTTGGTAGAGTTAAATGCAAAAGAGAGCTTGGTTTTACTATTGTAGAATAATGAAAAGGGGCCAACTACAGCGCCGCTTGGAACGCATGTAAATTCGTATCCTGGTGGGAGGCAATGAAAACCATGGACCTTGCAACTCCGAGAAGATATGCGTAGAGCTTTGCTTTGGTCTACCAGGCGATAGTCGTAATTTTGTGGAATTGTTCGGGAGTAGCTAGCCGCGCTCCTTGGAAAACCCTCTTCTGACCAAATTCCCATATACACAGAGTAGGGTAGGCTAGTAGTGGTCGGCTCACAACTAATTAATCGCATTTTTAAGTCCGAGAGCTGGCAGGTGTAAGGCTTACGTATGTGAGGTTTCGATTTGTTCTAAACCTGATGCAGAGGCCGATATCCTTGTAGAGAAATCCACATTTGATGGTGAAGTGGCAAGTTAACTAGCCAGGTAGTCTGTTATATCTAGTACTATGATGTCAATATCTCAATTGAGTTTGTGTAAGCTGTGGGAACAGTATATACTTCATTCAAGCCCTACTACAATGCAGGTTCCTTCGATTTTATCCCCTTGCATTGGTAGTTACCATTCTGTTCGACTGACGATACACAGGGTACCAGCTTGGGTAGCATGTTACAATTCGTTACTCCGTTGCAAAGAAAAGTAACGAATGAGTAAGTCCAAAGCTCGGAGGATAGCTGTGGCAGGAAAAGCGAGTACGAACGTGACGGCGACTACCAATTCCTTGAAGCTCTAGCCTGTGTATGATATAGGGTGCGGCAAATTGTGCAACATAATGGGGGAAGGAAAATATAAAGATACTCAAAAGATGTAGAGAGCGTGCGACGTTCAAGCTTTGATGTACCAGGACATTGGACGAGTTTCTAGTCGACATCAGAAGTAGCAAAAACAGAAGATAGAAGCCGTAGAGACATAGACGTGGTCGTTGGTGATGGCAATCACAGAGAAACGTAGTCAGAATGTCACAATATACTTGAGGTCTGAGAAGGAGCCGGGAAGGGACACCAGAAACTGGAGCCCGCATTGCTTGAGATTAACACTGCTCGAGAAGTACATTGGTTGATTACTGCGCCACCTTATGTTCGAGATAGAAGACTCGCACGATTAAAGCATAACGTGGTAAGTGGATGGGTATTTTTTCTTTAGTTGCGCAAGATGACCGCCGGCAAGATTCTGTGTCTGGAAAAGGGTCTACTCATGAATTTGATCCTCATGAGACGGCATGTATAGTGGAAATACTGCAACACTGCTCGTTTCGAGGAATTCTTAAGGCCGAGCTTAGAAGTAACGCGAGTCGCCCGCAATAACGAGCGCAAGAAGAATTCATGTAGGTGCCACGGTATTAAGGCTGCCAATTCGCCTTTGCAGCCGCATTTCCTGTGCGTCCATTTCGCCATGACCTTTTCCATCCCTTGACGCCGCTGGCCTGAACGCCAGGCAAACATTCCCCCGAACTCCATGGAAATGCGAGATTTATAGTTGACCATTCTTTCGTCCCTTTCGTTCATTTGCTCTCTGCATTCTTTCGTTCCTCTTGATCTTCTCCTTTCGCTCCCGTCGAGCATCACCTCTCTGCTCTGTACCTTCTTTTCGCTCTCGCTCTTTCTTCTCATCAACCTCAACAATCCAGTCTCCCTCTCCCTCCTTGTTTTTTCCCTTGTAACCCCATTTGGGTACCCACTCGCCGGTTGCTTCGTCGTAGACCAATTTCTTACGCTGCTCGGCAGTCTTTGGCTTGATGCCTTTCTTAGCAGCAAACTTCTCCCAGGTTGTTTGCGCTTTGGGTGGAGGTAGTGGCTAGTACGAGTTAGTCCAAAGTTCAGGTACAAGCTTCAGTAATAAGTAAAGCCAGGCAAGGTCTAACCTTTTCGCGGGGCAATCGGGTTTCAATAGCAGGTAATGAAAGCAGTACACCGTTTGGTGTACTTGCAATTGGACATGTTGATAGAAGTTGGTTCAATAATGCTTGTGCACCGTCTCGTGCTGTAGCCGCAAGGTCATCTTCAAGGTTCTCGCGACCGGTAAGAACAAGAGGATTTGGATCCGATGCAAGGAGGAGACCGAGGTCAAATGTATACGGGGTTGGCTTATTTACTGTGATCGGGAGGGGTTTCTTTGCTTCGGTAGAACTATCCATAGTTGCGATTGTTGTCTTGAACTTGGGACGTCGATGAGCGGGGAGCTTATCGCAGGAAAAAAAGTTTGGAGGTTCAGGAACTTTTTGGAGAGCGGGCCGTAGATTCTCCGAGGCCCGCATTTTCGTTATTCCGGTGTCAATTTCTTGAAGCTCACGACATAAACTCCCATCAGACATCGTCAATATCGACAATTGCGCGCGCTGGTCTCAGCACGTAGACAAGATGTCTACTTCGACAACCTGCTGGAAATGTCTCTCGCGGCCCAGCTTAGTCTCCTCTCAATTGAGCTCACGAATCGCTCAAAACACCGTGTCGGCACCCTTTTCATTTACGGCAGCGAGCCTGGCACCACCTCTAGGAAACAAAGGCCCTCAAAAAGGCGTGAAGGGAACGACAGCGATCAAGAAGAAGAACAGACCACAACAGACGGGTAAACCACCAATGCCTGGAGAGCGAAAGGCACTTCGAAAGAGAATTGTGCTCAGCAACACCAATGCAATCGAGGTGCAGGATTTGGTAGATCTCAACCAAGAGACGGTTGATGGTCTACTGAAAGAGAACGCTGCTGGAGAATATACGTCACCTGTCGCTGGAAAGGTAGTAGGGTTGCCTGGCACGACGGTCGACTCTCTACGAGCAATCGAATCATTTAAGACATCACAGGGATGGGGGCTTTTCCGAAGGCCTAGCTTGCTTGTTCGGAAAGAGGCAATTGATCTTACGAAGTCTTTAGTCTCTGCAGCGAACAATAAAACAACACAGAGGCTTATTATCGATGGTGGTAAGGGAACGGGGAAGAGCTTGATGCTTCTACACGCACAAGCAGTGGCTTTTGCACAAGGTTGGGTGGTGATTAATATTCCTGAGGGTAGGTTTTCTCCTTTATACCAACTAGGCATTGCTGATGTTTGAGTATAGCACGAGAACTCGTCAGCGCAACATCTGACTATGCGCCTATCCCTGGTACAATGCCACAACTCTGGACACAGCCAACTTTCACCGCAAGCTGGCTTGAGAAGATCCAGAAAGCGAACAAGACCCGGCTGGATACCTTGAAGATGACAAAGAAACATAATCTACCCATTGAAGTACCATCAGGGACATCTCTTTCTCGACTTTTGGAAATTGGTATCAGTGATACAGATGTCGCGTGGCCAATATTCCAGGCTTTCTGGGACGAGCTGAATTTTAAGGGGCGGCCTCCGGTGCTTCTAACAATAGACAGTACGAGCTATGTCATGGGGATGACCGAATACCGCGATCAGGCCATGAATTTTATACACTCTCATGATTTTGTCATTACTAAGCATTTCATGGATCTCTTTTCTGGATCCATCAAGATGAACAATGGTGGCGCCGTCATTGCCGCAACATCAAGAAGTAATTCGCCTACCTCAATTTCGATGGACTTGGCAATCACGCAGGCTCTCCAAAGACAAGTGGGTGAGAAGTTATTGAGTAGAAACCCATTCGAGCGAAACTATGATGAGCGAGTAGACAGCGCACTGCGGAATATCACAGCCATGGAGTTGAATGGCGTGAGCAAGGCTGAGGCGAGGGGCCTTATGGAGTACTGGGCTGCAAGTGGAGTCTTGAGACAGCGAGTAGACGAGCAAATTGTTGCGGAGAAATGGGCCTTGGCTGGCAATGGTGTCATTGCGGAGATCAAGAGAAATGCTCTGAACATGAGAATATAGCGTACGTACAGAAGCTGGGATGTATGATATGGGCTGCCGGGCCATGGTAGAATATGTAGAATACATTGTTCCAACATCCAGGGAGGCCATTTTGCGACCGAGATATTCCTTTTTTCTGCGGTGTATTTGCCATACTATTTCTGTCACTTCGTACTTGCCTGTCTCGAATTTCTGTTTGCATTAGAATTAGGTCTCATTGTCGAGGGCATGGATTTTTCAAATGGATGAAATCAATTCGTAGAGGTTTCTGAAGAAACTCCTCACCCTTACAATTACTCGAAAGCTTCTCAGTGCTTCGTTCATGAAACTTTGAACACCATACATTGGCTCTCTGGGCGAAAAACTAGTAATACAATGTTCCGAGGGGATAGGCCAACCCCCTTAGAATACCAGGACAATTTATACTGCCATATGGTATCACTACCAAACTGAGTACTGCAAGCAAATATTCAAGACTGGGAACACTTTATATGCTCCTACAAACATCGATGTATCGATTACAGTGCTCTTTCCAGCTCGCATCCATCAGATCACAGTATAATGATGACTGGGTGTTCCTTTGCACCTCTATGAATAGTAGCATCTTATTGTCGTTATTCGCGTCGTTTCCTTCCACCAAAACAGAGAATGATCCGCTACCAAGCTAGCCAGGCTCGTTGATGTATGGCTTAGAAAAGCTTACCAATCTCGGCGATTTCTTAGGATCTCGTGTGTTAGATCTTCTTCGGCGGTCTGGTTTTTGAGAATATCTACCAACTTGCTCAAAAAATGATTGCTGGTTTTGCGGGTAACAAGTAGTTAATTCCCTTTTGATCACCATGTTTCGGCAATTCAGGAGTAGTTAAGTGACGCCAACCTACGCAAGGTTCGATAAGGATCAACGAATACATTGCCTTTCTTGTAACGGGAATTGCACTGCAGCAGTGGAGAAAATCACGGAAGGTATTAGGCACGCACTTCAGGTGCTGGGATACAGGTGAGAAGTTTAATTTGCAGCGCACAAGACTTTATTTTCGGACTCCTTGGAGGTATCAGAAAAATGGTAGGGTCATTCTTAGCGAACGAGACTATCGAAGTTGTCTAACCTTGTACAATTTAGAGTCGAATCTCCTTCTTGCGATGTGAAGATACTGACACTTTGTTTGTAGTCCCAAGGAGAGGATAAGAGACAAATCTACGTCAAACAAAGGGTTCACATGGGTTCGCTTAAAACCTTCGTCCTACAAGTATGCCATGCAAAATCACGATCAAGGCCACCACATCCATCTCAACAATCCTCAAGCAAAACCAGTTCTCATTCAGCAACTTGCTACTAACTTACACACTAAATTCCTTCTGGTCCCCAAAGCTCTGTGTCTTGCGTCTTTCATCTCTAACACTATACCCACCCTTGGCACAGGCCGAAAACATTTACTTCCCTACTCCAACATCAACCTCTACAGCACCAAAATGCTTCAAGAATCTCCCCCAAACGCCTTTCCCCTTCTCACCTACCGCAATCGGCCATAAAATTCTCCCAGCACCGTCTTCCCAGCCAATCGGACACGGAAACCCACGGGCTTCAATTTCTGGTGCGGCACTCATGTAGCCAGGGTCAACAGAATTTATCGCAACTCGTCGTTCTTTCCACGCAGGTCCCGCTTCGGTTTCAGTCAACATATTCAGAGCGGCCTTTGTAATGTTGGTGTGAACGTGCTTGCCATTCTTCATACGAGACAACGTTGGGGCAGATTCGAAGATGCCTTCGCGAGAAGACACATTGATGATGTGAGCTAGTGGCTTCACAAAGGTGGAATAAAAGATGGGCAATGTCGTTGTTTTCGGTGAACCCATAAATGGTAAGAGCTCTCTGATGAGAATCAAGGGTACAAACGTGTTGATAGAGTGGGCTGATATGATGTCCTCATACGGAATTTCGTGTATCGACTGCATCCAAGAAGAGGTAGCTGACTTACCCCTAGTAATGATGGAAGAGATTTTTTGATTGTCGGCTGGCGTCGCTGAGCTGTGCTCAATCTTCTCACCAGGCGTATTCTCTGGTTCAATTCTTGATAAGAAACTCGATTGAAGAGCCATTCCTCCTCTGATGCGAGCAGCGTAGGTGGAGTTCTTAACCAGCAACGGATGACTGGTTTCTGAAACTCCTAGTAACTTCTGCTCGCGAAGAACAGCAAGCTCCTCCTTCTCCAGGGGATCTGTCAAAGTCTGAGCTGCATTATTGATCAGGATGTCCAGCTTGGGAGTACTATGGTCATCCCAAGCTATTAGTATGCTCTTGATCATATCTACGAGATGAAACACATCACTCGCCGTCCGAAAGTCTGCACCAACTATTCTCAAGGAGTCAGTCCACTTGGGAAAGTCATTCTCAGCTAAGTACCGAGTCTGAGCATCTGCTGGATAACGTGTTGACACAATAACTTTGGCACCGCATCTCAAAAGTCTAAGGGCTGTATGATATCCTAGGTTCAGTCGCCCACCAGTGACCAAGGCCCGTCTACCACTCAAGTAAAGATTCTTTGGAAGTGATAATTTACATGATGCGATATTGAAATTCCCACATGACTCACAAAGAGCTTGGTACTCCGGATGAGGATTCGCGATATGTATTTGACACATGTAACACCTCTTACGATATTTGTATGATATTGACTCTGGTAACTTGTGCAGTCGAAATCGAGGAATTTCCGAGACTTGAGGAACTTTCGATGGTTGTGGGCGGCTTTTCAAGAACTTTATGACCTCCTCGAGTGAGGCAATTACCTGATGATCGGCTCCAAAGGAAATACTGGAGTATAACTGAAGTACGCGTAGAGTAGTTTTTAATTCTGCATTTGAGGGATCGATAGATTTTTCCTCGAGTAGAGGGTCGCTAGGGAGCAGCTTCTCGTCGTGTCTCATGCACGCCAAGTAGTCTTTGATGCCTCGAGTGATTTCTTTGTACTGCGCCATTCTGAGCGACTTCGAGTACATGACGGATTCGGGGCATAGCTGCAGAGCAATGGCTTGTGCCAACTCGCTCTTGGGCGAGGGAAGATATAAGGCTAGAATGGTTGGAAGCCTTTGAATGCGACAGCATTCTTCGTCTTTCCGGATTTGTCTTGCGATAGCTGCTGGAGTGCTTGTCTCTAGGAAATATTGACAAGACTCTTTTGAGGTTAACATTGCGTGAATTTCACAAATTATTGCGTGAATTGAATGATGAATCTCGTGCCCGATTCTGACGTAAACGGAACTAGAGAGGAATATTTTGTGAAGTTTCAAGATTCTACTTAGTGTTAGCCTCTTTGGAAATTCAAAGGTTGCCTAAATAAGACTATGGCAAAGCAGCTGGGGGGGGGGGGGGGGGGGGGGGGGGGGGGGCTGTAGATAGAGAAATATACAGCCTGTGTTGCCCCAAGATTCAAAAACATTGTGCAATAAGATATTTACGTATACCGGCACCTTGATAGTAAATTGAATGACTTATATCAATCCATTACATACGTCGAGCAACAGGAGCAACTGTCACGTGACTATGCGCCACCTATCGCGTCCAGTCGCGTCTCCCAACAGAGGCGATTCAACTTCATCGACAATGCTCATGGTTGTATAGCGGTTCCAAGATGGTGAACTCCAAGCCAACAGCAAGCCAGCAGAAATCAATTTCTAGCTTCTTCAAACCAAAGACCGTCAGTGGCCACGCCCAATCCGAAGATGCAACACAACCACCACCAGAAAGAAGTGATCCTTTCGAGAGCGAGAACTTATACGATGCAGACAGCGATGTGGACTCTATTCGCGCACTAACGTCGATTACCAATGGAGCCTCGAAACGTACTCCCGATGTTGATTTAGTAGAGCGTCCAAGCAAGCGATCGAAAGGTGTCGAAGAAAGATCCAGTTCTTTCTTGCAGAACGACCCGAAGAAAGTTGTTACGAGACCCATATCATCCTCCGGCACCAAGAAATACCTATACAATGGATCAAGTCAACCTGCCGCAGCGCAAGGCGATAATGAGGAAGCAGTGGATGACGAAGAAACAAAGGCCCGGAAGGCGGAATTACACAAACAGTTTGTCAAGAAGCTTGGCCATCCGGACAGCATAGCACGTATTAAGAGGAGGAATTGGGAAATTAGCGAAGAGACAGAAGCACTTAGGCCAGACGACGAGGATGGCGAAGAGGAGGAAGCAGCGCCTGCGAAGAAAACCAAGAAAAAAGGGGCTAAGACTGGCAAGCTGACTCCCTTGGAGCTGCAGATACTAGAGATCAAGAGAGCTCATATGGACACCCTTCTGATCGTGGAAGTTGGCTACAAGTTCAAGTTCTATGGGGAGGACGCAAGAACTGCTGCCAAAGAATTGAGCATTGTTTGCATACCTGGAAAGTTCAGGTTCGATGAGCATCCCTCCGAGGCACATCTCGACCGCTTCGCTTCTGCAAGCATTCCTACACATCGGTTATCGGTACATGCGAAAAGACTGGTTGCTGCTGGACATAAAATTGGGGTCGTCCGACAGATTGAGACAGCTGCACTGAAGAAAATTGGCGACAATCGAAATGCCCCATTCACGCGAAAGCTCACGAATGTTTGGACGAAAGGCACATATATCGATGATGTCGACGGCCTGGACAAATTACCGGATGCCCCTGCGGGTGGTGCTCCAGCAACAGGATATCTGCTATGTATCACGGAAACCAAGGCCAATGGGTGGGGGACGGATGAGAAAGTAGAAGTTGGGATCATCGCTGTTCAACCAGCCACTGGGGATATCATCTATGATACATTCGAAGACGGGTTCATGAGGGGCGAGATTGAGACTCGCTTTCTACATATTGCTCCTTGCGAGTTTTTGATTGTTGGCGAGCTCACGAAGGCATCCGAGAAGCTCATCCAGCACTTATCTGGAGGCGCTTCCAATGTCTTTGGTGACAGGATTCGAGTCGAGCGAGTCGACAAGAAGAAGACAATGGCCGCTGAGTCATACTCACATGTCGCCCAGTTCTATGCAGACAAGTTGAAGAGTAGTCAGAGCACTGGGAACGAGCGTGAGCAAAGCCTCCTCGAGAAAGTCCTCAAACTGCCAGAAGAAGTAACTATCTGTCTGTCTGCAATGATTACTCATATGACGGAATATGGCCTGGAGCATGTTTTTGACTTGACAAAGTACTTTCACTCGTTCAGCGCCAGAACCCATATGCTCTTGAACGGCAATACACTTACAAGTCTCGAGATCTATCATAATCAGACAGACTACACGGAGAAAGGCAGTTTGTTCTGGACAGTGGACAAGACCCAGACTCGATTCGGGCAGAGACTGCTTCGAAAATGGGTTGGTAGACCGTTGCTTGATAAGGAGCGTCTAGAGGAGAGAGTATCGGCCGTGGAGGAGCTGAAAGATGGTCATCAAACACCAAAGATTGACCAGTTGCTTGCTCTGTTGCGGAATATCAAATCAGATCTTGAACGAAGTCTTATTCGAATATATTACGGCAAATGCACTCGGCCAGAGCTTCTGACTGCCCTTCAAACACTTCAGAAGATATCCACCGAATTTGCACATGTCAGATCACCATCTGATGCTGGCTTTAGATCACCTCTCATCAACGAAGCAATAGCTTCACTTCCTACAATCAACGAGTCCATAATCTCGTTCCTCGAGAAAATCAATCCTGAAGCCGCAAGAGCCGACGACAAATACGCTTTCTTCCGCGAAGAGTGGGAGACCGAAGCAATAGGAGACCACAAGATGGGTATCGCGGCCGTTGAACAAGAACTTGATGAGCACCGCACCGAAGCCGCCTCCAAACTCCGCAAGTCCATACCAATCACCTACGTAACATCAGCCGGCATAGAATACCTCATCGAGGTCGACAACACGGCTCTGAAAAATGTCCCTGCCTCATGGAGCAAGATCTCCGGCACAAAGAAACTCTCCCGCTTCCACACCCCCGAAGTAATCCGCATGCTCCGCGAACGGGACCAGCACAAAGAATCCCTCTCCGCCGCCTGCGACACCGCCTTCCGTTCTCTCCTCGCCGAGATATCAACACACTACGCCCCAATCCGTGACTGCATCTCCTCCCTCGCCCTACTCGACTGTCTCCTCTCTCTCGCCGCCATCGCCCTCCTGCCAGGCTACTGCAAACCCACATTCACCACCTCCACTGAGATTAATGTGATCGATGGCAGACACCCTATGATCGAGCAACTTCTCCCCACAACCTACATCCCCAACTCCACCACTCTCTCCACCTCGCCAGACAGTACCCGCGCTCTCCTCATCACCGGCCCAAATATGGGCGGGAAAAGCAGTTACGTGAGACAAATAGCACTCATACAGATCCTTGCGCAAATCGGCTCCTACATCCCCGCTACTTCCGCTACCCTCGGTCTCCTAGATGGAATCTACACACGTATGGGATCTCAAGATTCAATATTCACAAATCAATCCACATTCATGGTTGAACTTTCCGAGACCGCTGCAATCTTGAAATCCGCAACATCGAAAAGTCTCGTGATTCTAGATGAGTTGGGAAGGGGAACTAGTACACATGACGGCGTGGCGATCGCAGGATCCGTGTTGGACTGGATGGTTAGGGAGACGAAATGTCTGTGTTTGTTCATCACGCATTATCAGACGCTCGCGGGGATGGCGCAGGGGTTTGAGGAGGGAGGTGAGCTGAAGAATGTGCATATGAAATTTAATGCTGAGAAGACGGGCGATAGCGATGAGGAGGAGGAGATTACCTTCTTGTATGAAGTAGGTGAAGGTGTTGCACATCGGTCATATGGTTTGAATGTCGCTCGTCTTGCGCGAATACCTAAAGCAGTGTTGGATTCTGCAAGTCTGAAGTCGCATGAATTGGAAATGGAGGTCAAGCAGAAGAAGCTTGTAGGTCTGGCTAGAGTGATGGATGATGTATTAAAGAGTGACTCTGATCAATTAGATCAGTTGATCCTTGGTATTGAGGAACTATGACTACCAATACAATGTTTGCTGAAGTAGGAAATAGCCAGCTCAGCAAGCTAATATATAATTGATTCCCTTTTTGTGATATATCCCATAGGCCATGGCCGAAATATGTAGTTGTCCGTGAACGAAAAAACATGGAGTATAGCAAATGCACAATGAAAAAAATCATGAACGCCCCGTGGCAAGTCCCCCTTCCCTGAAATATGATGCTGAGTGACCCAAACTCCCCGATATGAAAATTCGTGACCATCAGAAAACAGCTCTAGGCCCTCACATGCTGTATTGGATGTCATTGCTGGATCTAGTAGCAGTGCCGGAGCTAGAGCTAGAACTAGAACCGTTGTTCATGTTTGACTGGGAATGACTTTGTGTGGTTTTAGTTGTCGAGGTAAGTGGTCGAAAATCGCCAATAAAGGTTGAAGCATAAACAGAAGTTTTCCCATCATCATG
The DNA here is from genome assembly GCA_001414415.1 of Hymenoscyphus repandus. Taxonomy (NCBI): domain Eukaryota; kingdom Fungi; phylum Ascomycota; class Leotiomycetes; order Helotiales; family Helotiaceae; genus Hymenoscyphus; species Hymenoscyphus repandus. Next base: position 48,366 of record LLCE01000093.1, read on the forward strand.
ATATCCGATTGTTTGCTCGCCATAATCGAATGTTCGGGCATAAGCATGATTGTAAAGTGGATTGAAGGTTGCATCCATGAAAGGGCTTTGGTACAATGAAGGTGCCGAGCTAGAATTTCGTCGAGCCGGAAGGACCGGTAATTCTGGCCGACCATTTTCCTTACCATAGAGGCGCATCGATGAGACTTTTGGAGCTGGCGTTGGAGAAAACAGACTTGAGGCCATTGGGTTGTTTGACATATTAGGCAAGCCATGATTTGGAAAATCGAAGCTGCGCATAAGCGTCAGTAACAAACCTTCGTCCAATTCAGTCTCCACTTTCTCGTACCGATGTTCCTCCAAGGGGCTCTCGGTTCGACCTTGGTCAGAAATTAGCAAATATGAAGCCGAAATCAGTGTTGCCAGAGTCTGTACCTGGACTGTCTTGTGTGTCGTCTTGATAGATACCGAATGACGACGGCTTCTGTTTCATATTTCCCAAAGTCAATCTAAATTCCTCATTCTCCTCGGCGGTTGGCACAAATTGATTACCAAACGCAGAAAGGGGGTTTATGGTCTGCAAAGGCTTGACGAAGAGTGGTGGATCGTGAACAATGGCATCGAGAACCACAGGTACTATCGCTTTCTTGGTTGGCGGTGCACGTGAGGCTGTTATTTTCTTCTCTGGATCGAGGTTGTTCAAGACCTTTTCTCTCTTGCGCGACCTAAGATGAGGAGCATTGACACTGAGATCTGCCATGGCAGACTTACGTGTCTTACGCTTTTTCGGTGATCTTCTCTTAGGGACCTAGAAAGTCAGCATGTTGAGCTCGTAACACTCGTTGATAATTAAGATTAGATATTCATGGCATGACCAGGTGTGACGTTGAAATAATGGAATATTGCAAGGGAAACACTTACTACCGGGCTAGTCTCGCAAGAAGACAGTGGGCCAAAAATATCTCGCGAGGCCCTGAAGTCCCCATTGGCAAAATAGCTGACCTCCGCTGGCTCGACCTCCTCCGAAATTGCCATCATTTGATCCATGACATGGCGCTCTTTCTTCTGGTTCCGTTTTCGCTTCATCTCGGGCGTTGCAGAGTCAAACAAATCCATGCCTGGCCATAGTATACCCTTGAGCTTTGTGGCACTATCAGCAGACTTTATATCGTCATCCTCCTCATCTTTATTCTTGTAAGGTGTGGCAAGTCTGTTGTCTAGATTAACTGAGTGGCCCACGCGAAGAGTATTGCAGCAAGTCTACCTTGGATCAAGTGTATCGTCCGGCCGATATCCGATATTTGTACGTGGAAGAACTCGGCCTGCACCAGTAGGAGTATCGAAAATCCCACCGGTAGCCCAGTCATCTTTGGTTGGTGTAAAGGCTCTGATCCCGTCTGCAGCTGTGGCGAATAGATGCATGCGAGGGATCGGGGCTCGATACACTGGTGTTCTCTCCATGATGGATTCTTCCTCGACTGGCGTCTCTTCCTTTGTAAATGTCTCCATACTTCTCTTCTAGAACACTTGAGTTTAGTTTACATTCGTAAATGAAGTCTAACAGGCGAGGCTCACCTGACCGCGACCACCAATTATCTTGTTGAATTCGTCCTTCATCTTTGACTTTTTGTTCTTGTGGGCAAGACGGTCTGATAACAATGTATCTAGCTTGTTATCCTCGTACCATACGTCGTAATCGTCGAGTATGGTTTTGGCTTCGGCCTCTGATTTGGATCGAATCTCCAGCTTGAAGCGATATGCCAAATGTGACTTGGAGGAAATGTGGGTGAGCAGATGAGATTCGTCCGAGAATTTCGGATTTTTCGGGCACAAGCTGCACATCAGCGGAATCGACGAGTGCTTCTTGGCTTCTTTTGAGGACCTAGGCTTTGATGGCATCGTGGCGGTCCTGTGAGCCAAATATCAGCATTTCTCTCAGCTCAGACCCTTAACTCTCAATATGTCCTGCCACGGGCGAGACTGGAGCTGGTGTTGATGGTTTGAAATTGGGGCGCGGAAAGCAGACAGCGGTATGCATCGTCCGCAACATTAACTTGAATTTGACTACCGAGACAATGAAGAAATCGTCTTTCGAATCCCAGAGCATCAGTGAATTGGTAACCACGCCGATGTGGTATCTACTATATCTTTGATATAGTTATTCTTGGGAGATGGCTGTGCAATGGCACGCAAATAAGGAAGTCTGCTAGTGAAGACAGATAGATTACGGCATTGACTTACCAGGAGAGTCAAGATGACAATTGTGTTCCCTTTGTGATGTCTTGTTTGTGCAAGAGCGTGGCTGCTGTCGTGACTGCTGATTGTTGTGCAAGAAAGCTCTTCGCAGCTTCTGGCAGATGCTGTGAAGACAGGAGATTCAAGCGCGGCGGCAGAATGCAACTGCTCTATCATCAGCAACGACCCTCATCGTCGCTTCTCTACCAGAATCCTAGAATGCCGGTACACTTACCTCGAATCCAGCACTAGAGTTGCAGAGTCAACAGTCGTGGCATACAAGAATATGAAGCTGACAACCAAAGACGCGAATGAAAAGACTGGTAGAGGTCAATTGACACCTTGATAGAGGAGCTGATACTCCATGATGTTGTGTGCTGGGGAGAGAAAGACTCGAAAGAGAGCAGGATCCAGGGAGCTCCGTTGATCGTCTGTGTGGGAGGAAGGAGCTTTCCACGTTGGTACAGGTCTCTGGTACAGAAAGGAAGGAATGATGGAGGACCATCTAAGTGCGCGAAGGTGAGAAATAAGATAATGGGAACGTGATCACAGAAAACAAGTATAGAATAATGAAGGAGTGGTATCGAATTTGAGGGTTTTTTGATGGTTGCACGTCGATATTGTCCGTCGAAGGACGAGGTCAACAACAATCTGCAGGACCACAGATAAATGTGGTCACGTGTTACTACTTGAGATGTTCCAGGTTCCAAGTGATGTCGATTCCAGATAGGACTTTTCGCCGTATAAAACAACTTCGGAAGTGCACCCGAATAAATAAATATGGACCCACAGTACTTCTCATATTTTTTACACGATTGGAACTCCAAGATTTCTTCCGGAATTCCAAGTAGGTGGTTGTTGTTCGACTAGCTTACTTCCTGTCTCTGGACAGCATTGAGGATGTTTCAATAACTTTTGAGGGAACAGACCATTGATGAGTCTGATCTCTCTCAAATTAGAGAATTGCCTTTGGTCTTCTCCTGCCTTGTATCCTCCAGCCACTTTTAAAAGAAGATTGTAGGTTATTAGATGGCAGGAGTTATCACTAGGAGCTATCACTAGGAGCTAAGAACTAAATTGGAAGATTACTCATGCTTTATTAGAGACAACACCTGAGTTGTGTCTATATAACTCATTGTCTGGTATTCTGCTCAGCCAAGCACTCGCTCGACGACTTTCTTTGGCATGCAACTATTTCAAGTTAGCACTTGCAGATCTGAATTTGAGAATCCAACTTACTATCTCGCATCGACTTCTTCAAGGCCAGGGAACTTCAAAAGTGCAAGACCAGCGACCCCGAAACACGTATGGAAGACATCCACCATGTCACCAGGACGGTCAGCAAAGCCTCCTTCTTTTGGATCCTATAGAACATTAGCACATGTAGTTGGATGTCCGGAGAGTCCGTACTTGGCACTTCAAGATAAAGATCGTCAATTTTTTGCCATCAATCCAATGCAGCTTGTTAATCATGGTCAAACTGCTCGCAACCCACCAACTGTAGCAGACGTCTTCCTGCTTTTCAGGACGGCCGTTTAAGCCCCCAGCCTCAACTTGTCTCTCGCTCAACCAGCGCCCAAGCTTATCCACATTGACCGCATCTATCCGGTTTGCAATACTCAAGGCACCAAGACATGCAAATATCTGCCCAGAGTGCGATTCTGCATCAGGACTAACACCATAGCCTCCATCAAAATTCACACATGACATTATATATTCCACAGCCCTGTCGACATCAACTATGTGCATCATCTTTAGTAGCGACAAAGCGTTCAGAGCCGTGTAGATAAATCTGGTATCTTCCTCACCCCACTCGTCGCCTGCAAATGTTCCTGTTTTCTGGTTTTGGAGACTCGAAATGTATTTGCCAATGCCATTTCTTCCTCCACCTTCGCCTTTGCCCTTCGCGTCCAGAACGTCGAACGCATCGATCATAGCAAGAATTTGTATCGCACTACACGTATACAAGAGATGGGCATCGTGGCCAGGCGCCGCTCCGAATCCTCCATTATCGTGCTGACAACTCAGCACGAAATCAATCGTCTCGTCGCGAGGCAGGGCATCCGGTCGGCCAAGAAGGTGGAGAGCAGTCAGTCCCCAATACAATCCATTCAATCGAAGATGTTCCGTGAGCCAATATTCGAGCTCATCTCTGCGCTGCCTGGTGTCAGTAAATATGCGAGGACCACTTCAAGATCAAACACTTACCGAGTCAAGACTCTGGATATATTTCACATGTGGTTCTATAGCAAGCTGCAGCTCCTCAGGGAGACTATAAGAACTTGCGATACCCGGTCCAGAGGCCAAAGACATCTTCAAGAGTTGGAGATGGTGGTTGTACTAAGTTGTGTTAGGTTGAACCGGGAATAGATGTCGCGACAAGCTCCACAAGTGACACAATTTCGCTGCCAATCAGATCCCCGACCCGCCTCGTTTTCACTTCACTCAAAGCACAAGGCTGAATAAGATGGCATACTATATAACACAACATCCCCAGCCTTGTGACAACGGTTATTAATGTCGCTCTTGTGTCTATTTTCACAGCCATATCGATACACAGCAGGAGACAACTCTGCAAATAATACGGCGTATCAATGGTTCCCCCGCCATCAACGGAGTTCGGACTTTAAAGCACCCGAGGTTTGTCAGCCTGGGAATTTACTTATTTACCTCCGTCAACAGCGTCATCTCGTTCACGTAGTTGTATCGCTTGACATTTAACTCGCTCACTGCTCCGTGTTTCTTTGATACATCTGGCTCTTCCAATTGGACTCAAGTGTCAAATATCTTCTTTGTCGCCATTTCACCACAAAGGCTCTACTTTCTGCAAATTCCAATGACCATTCAATCTACAAACAAATGTGTTGGCAAAGAGGCATTCACATCCTTGCTAAAAGTCCGCAAAACATATCAAGCCCCTGATACCTCCAACACCCCTATTTCCAAAATTCCTCTCACGAGTCCAGAGCGCCTCGCGAGGTTTGACTCAAAGACGATACTGTATCTCGCATATGGCTCCAATCTATCTGCAGAAACCTTCAAGGGTGCAAGAGGCATCAAACCTCTATCTGCGGTCAATGTCCACGTACCAAACCTCGCTTTGACATTCGATCTTTCAGGGATACCATACGCAGAGCCATGCTTCGCGAACACCAAGTACCGCGACCCGCAGAACGATCCTCCCAAGCAAAACGACTATCATAAGGATAGGTGGCACAAAGGCCTCATCGGCGTAGTTTACGAAGTCACACCAGAGGATTACAGAACTGTAATTGCAACTGAAGGAGGTGGTGCAAGTTACGAAGATGTACTCGTGCCATGTTACACACTACAAGCTGGGGGGAAGACAGTTGACCCTCACCCAAGCGGAACCCCATTTGAAGCACATACTCTCCTGATGCCTCCCGAGAAGAACTTCAAGCGACGGATAGACCCATCCTATGCTCAGCCCTCGGCACGATATCTCAAGCTGATCACCGACGGCGCCGAAGAGCATGCTTTGCCCTCCGAGTACCTTGGGTATCTTTACAATATCCGACCATATACCATCACTACCAAGAAGCAGAGAATGGGACAGGTCATTTTCATGGGTGTTTGGATGCCAATAATTATGGCGCTTTTCGGGCTTGGAAGAGTCCTGGCAGATAAGCATGGGAAAATCCCAGATTGGATGGCTACGCTGATGGGATTTATCTTTAAGATCTTGTGGACGACCTATGATAAGATTTTCAAGCCCATGTTTGGGGATGGAGAGCGAACGATTTCTAAGGGTCATGATGACGAGCCAGATGAGGAATGTAGGTGGAGAAAATGGAGCTGTGAAGAAGACTAAATGCTTATTAGCTTTCTTTGCTTTTTGTCGTAAATTCTATATTAAAGTTTTGAGCAGCGAGTCTGGCCAGCATTCCAATTTCAAAACTATATTGAAATTTCTTCTGCAAATGACTTCCTTTCCCTCGCCTATCTGAGTGTCTGTATTTGGGGACAAGGTGATACTTACGATGTCCTTGTTGTCTGCTTTTTATCAGCTAAGCACGCCTTCAATAGGTAGATGCCACAGACTTGATATACCTGGTGAGAGAAAATATTTTGTGAAAGAACGTAAATAGTAAGCGAGGCCGTCCACGGAGTGGCAAAATACGAAAATAAACAACAGTTCCAAGCAATAGTAAGAGAAGCTTCTGTACTGGGTTGTGGATCTAAGGGCGATGAATTCGTCAAGGCGGAAATTGCTTTGGGTTTACCAGAAGGTGGAAAGAGTGCGTCAAATATTAAGAGTGATCAAGGTATGGCGGTAATTTTATGTATCGAGTAGAGAGTGATGCTTCTAGCAGTTCTTCGTTGCTAACCCCAGCTGCTCAAGTCGACAAGCCACAGCCACTCCGCGAGCAAATCTCAGCAACTCGGTTCGTGATCATCAACGCCATGGAAGCTCGCCACGAATTCGATATAGAAGCCAAACCAGAAAGGACACTCACAATTTCAGGGTCGGGGATAATTCGGCAAGACGTTTTATTTCCTTTTGTATTGTTTCGTTGGGAACCTGGTCCCGTGATACCTCCCCCTTTGCTAGCTAAGCGAGATTGATGGATAATATGAGGTGTTTTGGTCTCTCTCGTCTCAACTTGTACAATAGAATAGGCTAAACGGCTATGCAACCTTGAGACGATTTAGAGTGCTTAGTGATTTATTACTTAGCAATAGAAGATCCAACCATAAGTGAAGTTCCTGTCCTAATCGATCTTTTGAGGTGTAGATAATTTTTTCGGTACTTTACATCAATTACAGAATTTGAAATATATTTATAGTTGCAATAGGATAATTATTATGCATTATAAATTAGATGCTGAAAGATGACCGAACTGCCTTATAGTCGTGAAGCCCTGAAAATAAAACATAATGCATAGCTAAGTAGAGAAACCCATCGCCGAAAAGCCGAAAATGGTGTGATTTAGATGGGAGATCATTGGCCAAGGAAAACGAGTATTGATTGCTGGATGATGAGCATTGAACGGAAATCGACTCGCAAGCTCTCCAAAGGTCTTGTCAGTTTGCGGATGTGCGGGTGCCCGACAGATGAAGCCAAATGCAGAGGGGAATCGCAACATAAAGTCCGAGAGAAAGATTGTATCGGTGTGAATCATCTCGGACTTCAATGGGCCTTGACCAAATTCACTTTCTCGACCACTCACTATACAATCCAAGGCACAAGGAGAAGCATGCAATTTCACTTCAGGAGCTCGAATTACACTTTCATGGTAAAACATGAAAATGAGTAGTCCACTCCTATTTGACATGGTGCCCAAAAATACTCGAAACCTGCGGCGCAACATCAAGGATGTTTGCATTCCGAGTAAGGTGGAAGACTAATTTCGTTGAATGGTGACTTGACCTAGGAAAAGTTTGGTTGAAAGATTGAGTGAAAGTCTCCTGTTTCTACCTTTCTAAACTAGGGCCTTTGCAGTTATGGGCGTGCTACGACAGCTTAGGTGCCGTATTTTGATAAGCAACAGCTTTGTAGAGTACGACTTCGATGTAGCCAAAAGAAATATCGCCAAAGCAGGGCAAACACACTTCTCTAGAATTCCCTTGATAGATATTCACATACTATGCCTGGTATAGCTATACACGTTTGCTTCACTCTGCTCTCCATCTTTCAAAATACCTCAAGTCCACATAAATTTTTCCTCTCACTTGAAGATCGACAAATCGACAGCCTCAGCCATAGCAGTATATCCCGCAACATTAGGATGTAAATGATCCCCGCCATCATATTTACTCCCAAGTTGGCTATCCCCCACCAAAAATTAGCGCAAAACCTTCCTACATATCACAAAACAAAATGAATTCACTTACGCAACATTCCCTGAGTCCCTAACAGCCTTGTCAAAATCCACCACCCCATCGTATGCCCCCCCAGAATTCAGAATCCACTTATTAACCCTCTGTCTCGTCTTCTCTCGCTCTGGGTTACTATAGCTCTGACCACTGCCACCGAAGGGTGTGATAGTGCCGCCAATGACGAGAAGGCCTGCTTTGTGAGCGTCGGAGGCGATTTGTTTGAAGGCGGAGATGAGGGAGTCGCCTATGCGTGTTTGGGTGCCGCTGTCGGTGCCACCGCCGCCGATCTATTTGGGCGTGTTAGTTGTGAATAGATGATAAGGGAGGAAGGTGGGTGAAACGAGGTAGGGGAGGACGGACGTCATTCACGCCTTCGAAAATCATGACCCATTTCACGCCTTGTTGCGTGATTGCATCACGGGTATACCGTTGGAGAAGAGGCGGACCAAGACCACCTGAGAGGACGGTATTGCCGCCCGCAGCTTGGTTGTTCACGCCGATGTTGTTTAAACCTGCGGTTGCCAGGCGTGCGAGCATGAGGTCAGGCCATCTGGTGCAGGATTAGTGGGCCGAATTGGATTTGGACTTCCGTGGTATGATACCGGTTATTTCCATCATCAGTGCTTCCTCTTCCGTCTGTAATACTATCTCCTAGAATCACGAGCGCAGAAGTGGTAGTTGGAACCCACGCCTCGACCACACTTACGAAATACCTATTGCGCCATCAGCTCAGCAACCTCAAGCCAAGCAAAAGAACCAGAACAAACCAATGTTTCGTACTCCCACCCCCAACACTGGTCTCATTAACCTTCGCCCCCGCCACCATCCAACTCGTCGTCCTACTCCCCGGATGTCCCGTAATACTTGTCCCACTCTGGCCCTTACTTAAATAAAGACTCAGAGTAATCATCCCCTGACTCTTAACCTCAAAATCGATCGCATCCGTGTACGCCGTCTTCCCCCTTGGGATCGTAATCCCACTTGCACCACCATTGAATGTGAGACCGCGGAGGGAGGCGGGGATGATATCTTTGACGCCGGCTTTGTTGCCGACGGGGAGGGCGAGCGAGGCGGAGGTTATGGTGAGGTCGGAACCACCGAAGGTGTTGGAGATTTGGATGCGGATGCGGGGGGCAGAGAGGGAGATATGGAGGGTTTGGCGGAGGGTAGCGTCGTTTAGGACTGCGCTGCCGGATTTCTGCGATTGGGGCCTTTGTTCAGGAATTTATATTAGATTACAGAGAAAGGGAGCATACGAATGGTGTTGGGGGGAGATTGTCAGGCTCGACAAGCTGTGGCATTGAGGTCCACGCCGCAACCCAATGGCCCTCTGCTTGACGAGGAGGCAAGACGTTGGCGGAGACGGAGGTACATAATGTACCAAAGATAGAAAGCAGTGATAATAGTTGCGAAACAGGAGCCATGATGGAAAGGATCCACAAGGAACGAAAAGTAACAAGCAGCTAAGAAAATTGTGGCTACCAAACATCTCTTAAACAAGAAGCGGCCCATTTTGCACTTGCCACCCCATGATCAATTCAAATTGCGTATTAGCTTGAGAAACTTGAAACATCCATATGAAAGCCTTTCCGGCTGTTGGTAATCACGAGAAGCTAGGAGGAAAGGTTCCTGCATAGATTCGATCCATAGTATTTGTGCAGCCTAAATACAATATTCAGCCGCACAGTTGCTCACTTATTTCATAACCTGCCTCTTACTCCGAAGTCGAACAACACCTTAAGTTGTCAACTGTAACTTCCTGGTGCATGCTTGAGGTAGCCCTGGATTACTTGTACGCAAATCGCGACTCCTGTCTGGTAATATAATTCCTATACTCCTTCCGGTGCATTCCGGGATATTTGAGACGCTCAAAACCTTACCGCCCTGTCTTGGAGACGGATTTCTTTCCATACAGAGCTTTTCCGGGCGATGGATGCGATGCCTTGAAGTTCGAAATGCTACCGACACTACTTCTCCTATCCTGAGCAGCATTCTTCTTCATGCCTGCTATCTGCTGAGCAAGTTGTGCGTGAAGACGTTGTGTATTCTTTGCGTCAGCTTCATCTGAATCATCTGAGTCGGAATCAGGACTGGGTTCTCTTTTAATGGTTCTTGTCATCGACAAGGTCGTTTTTGGAGGCGGTGGCATCTTTGCTTCCTCGTCAGACGAGCCAGACTCATCATTGCTCTCTTCCTCTTCCTCGTCTTCCGAATCTGGCGCGGCTGGTAAGGCCTTGATAGCTGGGCGAGAGCCATTGACGTTCTTGTTCGCTGAAGATCGGACGATAGGCTTCTTTAAATTGAGCTGGGAGAGGCTTGCACCGAATTTGATCGATGGTCTAGGTGAAGGCCTAGCAATACTAGACGTTGGAGGGTAAATTATCGAACTTGAGACTGTAGTCGGTCGTGCTTCATAGAGAGAAGAAGTTAGTTGTTGGGCTAGCTCTTCTTGAGTACTTGCACTTTTGTCGGAATGATTCTCACCTGTTTGTTGACTCGAGCCATCAGGTTGAGAATTTTTAGTTGGAGGTTTGGCGTATCGGGGTAGGTCTTGGCTTGATTCACGAACGTCGTCATCTTCTTCCTCATCTTCCTCTGATGACTCAGAGCTATCAGAAAATCCTGTTTCGTGGTTACTTTTCCCCATAGGGACCGCTTGGGATATGACAGGAGCATCAGGCATCTCTTCGTCTTGGTCTTCCTCATCGTCGTCTTCTTCAGCCTCATCCCCCTCAGAGCTCTCGCCAAGGTCGGGTGACGCTTTATGGACTTGCTTTGAGGACTTATTGTCTTGGGGGTGATGATTAAAAATGATGGGCGACCTGCTTTCGCGCCTTGATGAAGGGTTGCTTCCCATATCGTCATCTTCTTCTGATTCGTCTTCCATTTCCACTTCGGAAGCGACAGTAGTCTTGATTGAAGCTGGGGATTGCTTTTGAGCACGAGCTGCGATTGCTGCCGGACTGAGCCTTACAGGTATTTCCTCATTAGAATCACTATCCGAGGAGTCGCCTTTGTCCTTTTCCTGTGGTATTGGAAGAGAATTCACCAAAGATTCTTTAGCTGTTTCTGAAACACTGTCAGCACGAAACTTGAGTGACTAAAATCAACAGGGTATACCGACCTTTGATAAGGGTCACTTTACTGGGAACATTTGGTTGAGGCTCAGAAGTTGAATCCGAGTCGGATCCTGAGTCAGATTCCTCTGGTTCGTCTGATGGTATCTCGGCGGCCTTTTTCATCGCTAACTCGGGAGCCACGTTCGATGCTGAGATGTCTTGTATATTTTTGACATTCTTCGTCACCGATTTTGTAGCGATGTTTGACTTTGAGCGGCTTCTTGGAGGTGACTGAGCTCGCGAGCTGGAAGTAGGGGGTAAAATTGCCTGGTCGCTCTTCTTGCCATTAGCAAGAGCTGAGGGTTTTGCTGCTCGGATTGTTTTCGACAAAGTCATTGGTGTGATACTACGCTGGTAAATCCTTGGCGGTGGTAAAATGGGAGAAGTCGCAGTTGGCACTCGGATTTCTTTAAGCGGATTACTAGTCTTAGTAGTGAGGTTAGGCGCATCAGCTGAGGGTTGACAGGTGACTGTTTTTGACGCTGCTGCCTTTTGTGAAACAGATGCTCGGGATGGAGGCAGAATTGGCTGGTGTGGTTTAGAGCTTTCAGCAAAGGAGATCCTTCGGCTGTTATCCTTCGGCAGAGGCATCTGGGCATCAATTCCTACACCGAGAGAGGCTGATCGCGTATTAGGCGAGCCAGATCGTACCAATGGAGATTCGGGGATTTGAGAAGCGCTGATAGACTTCATTGCAGACTTTCGTCCACTGGGGATTAATGGGGTTGAAGATTGCAGCTTAATTGGTGCCGGTGTGATAATAGAAGAATGGCGAGCTTGGTCAGGCGACGGTTCAACTTCATGCGAGGATTCGGTCTGTGCTTGGTTTTGGGCAAGACACTCTCCCTCGAGCTGATCGCCTTCTGATCTATGTTCTGCCTCAAGCGGTGTCGATTCTGGTGCTTTCAACTTCTCAAGCTCTGCGCGCTCCCTCTTTAAACGATTTGCAGCTTCCTTCAAGGCCGCCTGTTCCCTTACCTTAACACGTCGTTCTCGATCTCTTTGGTTCTTCAATAGCCGAGCCTCTTCTTTCTTTGTTTTTTTAGCTTCTTCTTCTTCCTTCAGCTGCTTTGCTTCATTTTCTTCCAGATTTCTATCTACTTCATGTCGCTCTGCCTCTATGCGCTCCTCTTCGGCCTGTGACCTTTCAAACTTTTCTCTCTCATGTTGGAGCCGTGTAGCTCCAAGTGTAGATTGACGTTCTGCTTCCTTCTGTCGGTGTTCCTCAGTTTCAAGGCGTGCCTGCTCTTCTCTCTCCAACTTTTCCTCAAGAATTCGTGCCTCCTCAGCCTCCTTTTCTTCAGCCCCCTGCTTCCGTTTTTCCGCAGTTTCTTTTGCTTGTTTTTCGTCTTTAGCCTCTTGTTGACGTCTACTACTACTCGGAGTGAGAGGCAATTCTCCTGGTGATCCTGTAGAATGCCGAGGACGAGACGCAGAAGGTCGCCGGTTGCCATTCGTAGGGGTGTTTAAGTCGGCATTGATATTATTCAGACCTGGTTTGATAGGGCTTTTTGTTTTTCTCAATTTGAGCGTGGCTCTTTTCAAAACTATGATAGCTGCTGCGTCATCATTCTCTGATGGAACCTGATCATAAACATCGCCTTCCTCGACAAATTGTGGGCTTCTGTGACTATTGCGTCTTAGAGATCTAGAGGAGTTAGGGGCAATCGGCGTCGCATCTAGGTTCTCTTGTGCAGCGTTGCTTCCTCTCTGGCATGGAGAGAGATTCTGACGGGATGTCAGGCTGGTATCTGGCATTGAAACCGAGGTGTCTCGTTCTGGAGCTTCTCGAATGTGACGGCTGGCGCTTTTTATCCTCTGTGACTTTGGGGCATTCGATGGAGATTTCACAGGTATCTCAACCACGGGCGTTGAGACCATCTTTTTCTTTGAACTCGACTTCGTAACTCGATTTGTCCTCGGAGTTTGAGCCTTTGGATCCTCATCGTCAGTTGAGTCTTTCGCATAGGAAGACGTCCCATGCATTATAGGAGATTCACATGAACTTGGCGACTCAGGGACTTCAAAAGGGTCGAGTCTTACATTTTTAGGGGTTGTATACCGAGCTGCAACATCATCTAAATCCACATTGTCTAGATCGGCACTCTCTTGCGAGTTCGGCACCAAAGTGAAGTTGGGGTTACTGTTTTCCTGAAATACTAAGTCGCCAGTATGTTCAGTTTCGCGCGATTGAATAGGAGTGTCCGGACCCGGCTCCACCACCTTTTGTCTCTTGTTTAATTTAGAGGGTCCTTGAGGGCTGGTGTCTTGAGATGCACTGCCTTCCCTGACTCTCTTCAGCCCTGCGACTTGTTGGGGTATTTTCGAGGCATTGAATCGCAAAGCTGAGCTAGGAGGAACGGAATCGCGAATATTAGAGAGAGGCGAAGCTTGGATAAATCGTATCACGGCCATGTTCGCAAACAAATTGCCTAGAATGTCGGTCTGCGTGACATCGAATTCCTGATCGTCCTGGCATTTCTTGATTGAAAGCGGTCTGCCAATGCCAGGGGTTAGTAAATAGATCGAAATATCAGACTTAGAAGTTAATAGCGAAGAAGTAAAAGCTCCACCTACGTTCCATAACTGAGTTCATGAATCCTAGAAGCCTCCGTGCAAAACTCTCGCACAGTAGCTTCAGGCGAAGTAGAAACACGGAAAGATCGAATTGGGCGATCTGAGGTGTTGAGTACCGTGTGTGAAAAGAGCTGTACTCGGAGAGAATAACCGCCTGGAAGAGGTGGGGGTGGCATTAGCTGCGCCATTGGTATTGAGAATGCGATGTGATGTTGTGTTGATGACAGATGTATGCTGGATAGATCCGTGGTCCTGAACCATCGGTGTTGAGAAAGGGTCAAAGCATTGAGGGGTAGATCGTCATAGAGATCGAGGTTGAAGAGGTGAGGTCGACCACTGTGCAGCCAAGTGCAAAATTCACGGTCGCAAGATCGCGTCGCGAATTTAAGGTTTGTTTGCTCGGCATTGGATTTTCTCTCCAGTTTTCTGGGGTCGGCTAAAGCTCGGGTCTCGAGAATGATAAGGGGGGAGGATAACAAGCTTAATATGTTAAATCGGGTATGACGCCTTGTTTGTTCCATCTCTTATTTAAACCTTCTCTTGATCTATAGTGATGCATCTTCTACTTAGAAACATACGGGCAGGCCTGTATTCAGAACAGTCTCGGCAGGAGTAATCTTGAACCATAGGTTCGACCGACTTTCCGATTGAGGCGAGGCGAGGCATCCTGCTTTCGAGAGCAATTTTTGATTCCGCTCAATATAGCTAGATCTACTCCGATATGCCCTGTCTCAGACCAGATTCATGGCCAAGTCAGAAGGTTTGCTTCCTAACAGTGCAACAATTTCTTAGTCTTCTGCCTCTGAATCATTGGACATTGTTGGTCGAATCGTTCTAGTTAGCTTGCACATCAAGCAAGCTGAATACTGGGATACGGCCTTATAATCCATTCATTCGACCAAGACAAGACTTTGCGACCCTTTGATGCGGGGAAAGGCTTAGTAAACGCGCTTGATGTCTACACAGAGCCGATAGCATTGTTTACAAAGAGGAAAGGGGTATGCGATTAATTCAGTCTGTATCGCTTGTCCGCCGTTACCCTCTACCTTGCCTGTTTGGGAATCAGCAACAAATTTCAGATGTAGCAAGACTTACAAGTGACCACCAAGCCATCATGATCATGATCCCGACGAAAAACCCTAGCACGGCTATTTCCCCTCCAAAGTGAAGGGGCCAAACGTCCCTTTTCGTTCATCTGCTTTCTCATCGGGTCTGTAGGACAACTCAAAGATGCTTATCTCGTTGGAAGGTCATCAACGATGGTTGTGGTAGATTGATGGTCCTATTAGTTACTATCAATGTTTTTGTACTTGTTCTCCTGATTATGCACTTCCTAGTGTTTTCTACCTAGAGATACAGATAGTTACGTGAACTGGCTTTTGCCTATGTTACTGACATTCCTGCATAGCTCCTCCCAGTAATCCTCCAGTAACATTCGTTCTGAAAAGGCCTGCATCCGGTATTTGATTCGAAATTCATTTTTTTGGGCCCTTTAATGGTAAACGTTATATTTAACAGCGGGAGAAACGACTTCAATCAAGAACGATTAATACTGAGAAGTGTTGATATGGAGTGATTTCGATACTGAAAGTTACCAGAGAGTGCAACCTTTCTAAAGGAGGTGACGGACGTATCTGTTTTCCTGGAATGAGATGCTTGACTTTGCAGTGCAGAAGTTGGAGATGGAAATTCAAATTCATTATAAGGTTTGCGAAGGACCTAGAGATTTATTTTCAAGCTAAAGACTTTGATACTCGACAAATGAGGCACCTCAAAAGTCCAGACAAACGGTCTAGACTCAAAATATCATCTTTTTGGCATATAATAACCACTGCGTTTGTAAAAATTTCTCTAATTTTAGTTGACCATTCCACTAGCTATTTATACAGCAAAATTCGTGCAAGTATATCAAATTTACTATTGTTTCATGGTTTGCACGGACGAGACTCTAGCAGAAATATAATCAAAAATGCTTCATTGCTAGATTGCTGTCAACTACCACCTCCCACTAAGTTCCTACACTGAGAGGCAGAGATTGCCAATGACATACAGATACCGCAAAATCTAATGTAAATATATCTTGTGTCCACGTTATGCCATCCTCATCCGTTATGAGAATCAATATTACTCGTGCAGCTATAACAGAACAGTCAAGCCATCGCGCACTAGCCATTGCAAAAAGCGTGCTACACCAATAGTAAACAGTTCCCAATTCTTGTGTTCTATATTCATGAAACATAGAACTCAAGGTTGTAAGTTTTCTTCATTATATTTTCGCGACGGCATGGGAGAACTTTCCGCAGCGTCCAAACACATTCTCTATACTATAAAGTCCCCTGAACTCCACATATACATCCATAATTTCAAACCCACCCACCCACTATATACGTCAAGAATCATCAAAATTTCCCCTTGTCCCAGTTCCAACACCAACCCCAACTCAACCAAAAACCCAACTCGCAAACCCCACAACCACATACACCACGCCCAAAATTACGGCAATAATCCCCACGGCAATACTATTCCGCATTTGAAATGCATCCTCAAACTCCGCTTTCATGATTTGTCTCTGTTTGCTATGATAATACCATTCACCTTCTTTCTCGTTCCCTTTCCCTTTTCCCTTCCTTCCATCCTTCCCTTTCCCTACCCCATCCCTCCTATTTCCGACATCATCCACATCACCGGCTCCATCGTCACCATCGGGTGACTTGACATAAGCATAAGGGCCCCTCCCATCAACCTTCTTAAAAACAATCCCATGAAAGAACTTTCTGACTTTACAGAACAATCCCGGAGAAGAGGGTGTGCTTCGGGAAGAGGCGCGTAGGGAGGAGTTATGGGAGTCGATTAGAGCGAGAGAGATGAGGAAGGATATGAAAGTCAGGGGAGCGATGACAAGCTATCCCCTTATTAGATATTGCTTTGTATAGTGTAGAATACATTTGGGGGAATAGGCACCTACTCTAGAAATCGAACTCTCCCTACGTGGTTCTAGTGCAAGAGGTTCGCGGTATGCGGCGGAATTCCTTTGCTTTTCCATATTTGCAACATTAAATGCTCAACTTTTCATACCAGATCCTGTGAATTTCTATTTGTTTCGTAGTTGGGGCATTTCTTTATACATCCATTGTTTGTTTGTCGTCAAAATGTATTGCGGCGAGTGCCTCGGGGTTGCGTCATCGGGTGGAGCTGAGCGAAGCTCCGTTCCGAAAGTGCGAGTGCGAGTGTCAAAACACATTGGCACTTTAAAAGTACTCGATTGCTTGATTGACCAATCGATGCATTTAAATCGGACTTGGCGAATGGAAGTCAAGACAGTATGATTCCGAGGGACTGTCAATTTGTGATCATGACAGTAGAAAACAAGGTCAAATCCCCCTTTACTCGTACTTGCTCAACCTTGGGAAACGGAGGAATATCTTAAACCATCGTATACTTGCTATGCTAGATTATCCCGACACGCCAAAAGAACTTTTGAGTCTATTTTGGTATCCTAAGCAATGCCGCAGCCAGCTAACCAGTTCTTGTATTCGCAATATACAAGACTAAAATATCCTGTGCGCCGACCTCCGTTAATTCGTCCATGACAGTTGCGATTTTCTTCTTTTCAACCATTGAGCTGATGGCCACCCATCCTTCTTCCTCAAGTGAGTTGACTGTTGGTGCTCGCTTTCCAGGTGTGATCTTCACTGCTTTTGCAAGCTGGTCTCGGTGGACGTTGTATTGGCAGAGGACATATTTCTGAGCAGCTGCTGGTTATTAGCTTGGTGGCAGGCCGAACAAATATAACGACCTACTTATGACACCTCGTATTCTAGATGCTAACAAATCCACGATTTGAGGGTTTGTTGGATTTTTTGACTTGATTAGAACTGCAGTACTTGATACGACGGTATCAATTGCCATTAAACCTGCTGCCTTCATGGTCTCACCAGACTCTGGTATCTGTCAGCCATATCTGAGTCCATTAGTAGGGACTACTCACCAACAAGATCAACAATTCCATCCGCAACTCCAAGCGCACAGGCTGCCTCCACACTTCCACTCAACTCGATGATCTTTGTCTTCAACTTTCTAGGTCCCTGTCCGGTAGAGATGCCAGCCTCCTTTTCTAACTTCGCAAAATAGTCTTCTGCTAGGTGAACAAAACTCGTTCCGATATTCTTCCCAATCAAATCTGATGGTTTGGCATAAGGGCCTTTTACTGGTACTTGAACCTGTAGTTTGCAAGCACCGAAGCCCAAGTCCATAATTTCTTCACATCCTTGGTGAGTATCTCCTTCTGTAGGTGTAGTAGTTCCAGACTCTGCTCTTTCCCTTCTGGCTGATTCCACTCCAGTCTCGTGCTCCACGACGGTATCACGGCCTGTTATTCCGAGACTGACTCGACCTTCTCCTACGAAAGTTGGGATATCCGCGGCGGGTAGGAAGATGAGGGCGATTGGGAGATTTTTAACGAGTGCAATATCAAGTCGGTTTTCTCTTCGAAACTGAATGTCTGCTCCTTCAAGCAGATTGAGCGCTGCTTGTAATAATCTGCCCTCTGAGATGTTGCGTTAGAGACACATCTCACTTACAAGGAGACTGACTCACTTTTGGGAACCGCGAACAACAACCTTCCCTCTAGGCTTACGGGACTGTTAGTAAAAGAATCACGCAACGACTCTGGTGGCTCTAAGGAGGGCATCGTGAATTTTGAATTTGAAAAAAGAGTCTTACTGATTTACGAGATCCATTGTACAATTCCTGCAGCTGTATCGTTATTATGTGGTTGTTTGGCAAAACTACGAGAATGCTCCGATCGCGGGGTATTATTGACTCTGTGCACCTGATTCCTTCGTGTCTCCTTGCGGCCAAAGACTAATGTAAGATCCCAGGTACTCAGGCAGGAATGGTTGCAGTTACACAAATGAATACCAAATAAAAGCTGCACGAATTGGGTACAGGATTTCGTAATGCTGATCGTGCAGGATAAGCTGGAAGGGCGAGTTGTGTCAACAGAGAGCTCCCCCACCACAAATTTCTCGTCGGCGGTTTTCATTAACGCCCGATGACCCCACGTGCCGCCCCACATTTGGAATAACGGAGCATCAAGCTGCGATAGGCTTAGCGCGTAATTTTTGCCGCTAATTCTTACCGAAGCCAAACGCACCTGCCGTGGTTTTTGGAAAATGCCAAAATCGTCGACGGCAGCAGACTCACGACAAGAAAAGACAACTTCCATCAATTCTCAATCCACGAACCCACGCGCATTCACATAGTGAGTCAAATCGCAGAACTCCATTATAAATACGAAACTGACAATACTAGATCGCAAACATGGATTCCTCAAAAGTCCCAGTCAAGCTCGTCAAGGTTACCCGTGTCTTGGGCCGTACCGGTATGTTTGTGCTCGAGAGGGGAAGGGCAACATGAAGGAAAATGTATTCTAAGGATATTACAGGTTCCCGTGGAGGTGTCACTCAAGTTAGAGTCGAGTTTATGGACGATACCACCCGAAGCATTATCCGCAACGTCAAGGGTCCAGGTACGAGATATTTCATTACAGCAATATAGAACGAGTCGATCTTCGAAATTTCGCGAAATCCGAGGGGACAAGTAATTTACGAGAAATAAGGATTAGAGCTAACAGTATCTGTGACAGTCCGCGAAGATGACATCCTCTGCCTGCTCGAGTCCGAACGTGAAGCTAGAAGATTGAGATAGACGTGGAATGGGTTGTTTGGGCGCGGGAAAATTGGGATTACACTGAATGGTGCACGCATACATTTTGCTTCGGGACCCGGCGTGTACGTTGAGATATTCACTTGAGGGAAGGCGACTTTCGCAATCGAGAACCAAACCAAATCCTTGCCAAATCCGGCTTCTCCACCGCCAGTTCTTTATTACTATTTGAGGTTATGTGGGTTGGTGCTACCATATTTTTGTTCCGTTACAATGGAGGATGCCACGTTCCTGGATTGTACCTTTGTAAATTTGCCCAGGGAGGTTTTCTAACTCGCTAGGCAAATTCCGGGAGGTCTAATATTCCATATAGTCCAAGCAGTGAACATGGCTCAGTCTCGTCGCGCTACGTAGATTGTTTATCCATGCCTTCGCAACTGCGTTTCGTGGAACATCACGTGAAAAGTACTACCCCACCCCCTTCGCATCAGGAACCCCTCTCGTTATCTCAATACGACCGATGATAGCGCGCTGGAGATTCATCTTGCCCTCGGATGGGCACTCATCCATCAACACTGCATCTATCGATTGTTTTTGGATGATACACGTTATTGGGAGTATCAAACAAACGTGCCGCGACATTACCAGTGCTTCTTCACTCACGATACTTCACTATGCATGAAGCAGTCAATGTTGTAGTGCAACTTGTCACACCCTTGTATAGTATTAATCAATTTATGAGGAAGAGTTTCAATCTGTATATTATTCACTCGGAGTATTAAAGTCGTATTTTTGTACCTCAGAAAGACGCCATTTGCCCCGGAAATTGCCCAAACGCCGGCTCCCCTGGTTGTCAGCTCAGCTACCGGATTCTGGCATTGATTGGGCTGCCCCTCATTTCTCTTTTATTATTCGTTCCTTTGGGAACAAAATCCGTACACTCGATCAAATCACTCTTCTTGTTTCCTAACAAATGCATCTTCTCCATAGCATCCTTGAAATTACCATCCCACTTGCTCTTGTTGTCCACCAACTTCTTCATCTCGTCTCCCACTTTTTTGTGTGCAGCCAAATTCACATCACTTGGGAAGGAAGTCATGCCAGACTTCGCCTTGAACGTCTCAGCGTAGTAATTGACGTCCCATTTCCCTGGTGTCGTATCCTGGGAAGCCCCAGACGTGATGTTTGGGGTCGCAAAGGCTCTTGAAACGGAATGTGCGCCCATGAGAGCTGCTAGATCTTTGTCATCAAAATCTTTGTCCTTGAACATCTGGTATAGCGTTTCACCATCAGCGAATGGGCTGGGAAGAGTTCCTGTCTGAGCTGGCACAGAACTGTCTTTTCTGCCAACATAGGTGTCGATTCTAGGCCCTCCAGGGCATGTCACGACTGCTACGCTTGAACCGACGACGATGAGATCTGCTATTGAGACGGCGGGATATTTGGTTTTCATGGCTTGAAGCTTAGCGGAGTATGCTTGGAGTCCATTGTTCTCACGGCGGGTGCTGACTTCGTCTGCGAGGATGAGAGAACCATCACATCCACCCGTTCTACCCAAGGACTTTGTCCATGTGCCGCAGTCGTGAAAGGATTCCTGATTACTTGTGAGATTTATGTTTTTTCAAGCATAAGGACTTAGCTGGTTTAGAGACTTACTCTAATGGCTGCTCGGGCGTCATCATTACATTGCCCATCCCCACCCAAGAACAGCTTGCTAAAGTCGGCAATGATGTTCTTCCAAACCGCTGGACATTTATCACTTGTTCGCGTCTCGAGACCTGGAATTGCCGAGCGAATCATCTCTACACTTGATATGCTCATGTCTCTAAGGTCTGAAATTCCCAGAGCATTTGCGGTTAGTGCTGTAGTAGCAGCAAGAAATAATGAGAATTTCATGTTGGTATAAAAGCCTTTCCTTGAATCGAAGAAGGAGATGGGTGGAAAGAAGTGAAACTTGAAGTCTCGACTTTACAAAATGGAAACGAAAGAGGCTCGATAGGAATTGACCTCAAGTTTAAATCAACTTTTTTTCTCCTCCTAGGCCCAATACCTCCGAGTCAGACGGCACAACAAAAATTTACATACTCGCGCAACCCAATATAGTGTCCGACTTCATTCACCAAACAAAAAAAAAGGTCACAGCTCCCTTCGCAGCTCCTACAACGTTGATCCCCGGTCCACACATTTCGCCCTAACAAAAGGCTACTTCGTACCGAAGTCCTGGATCAGCCGTTTCTACCTACAGACAAAGCCACCATCAACAACCCTTCCCTTCTTGCAATGAACAAAGATGAATAGAGTGAGAACTTGAATCTGCCAAGCAACGCAGGCGTTCCTGATATGGCAGCCTCAAAGGCACGATGAAGTTGTGAGCTAAAATTATAGCGGAGCTCCGCTGACATGTCTTGGCAGCTTTGCTGGATTCGGGATGGAGGGATATGAGTAGCGTTGCCGTGTTAGGGAGGGATGGGAGGGATCGGAGGTTGTGAAGTGATGCGGATGTGCCGAATTGTATGGGTTTCCGAAGTTTCTCGGATGGTATTGAGGTGAGCAAGATGTTTGAAATTGCACATGCTTGTACTCTCGGGAATAGTAGCAGTCTCGCTTAATTTGGTAACCGCATCCCAACTCTACTTCAACACACGGCCCACGATACTCACAACATTGATCACCTCTTTCTTCGCCCCATAAACTGCAACAACCCAATTCTCAAATATCATGAATTATTACTTCACGCTGAAATATTTATTGATCTTTGGTTGGCTACCTAGTGCCCTCAATCAAGCCCACGGTGGTGCCGGGCCAAGACATAGATTTTCGGGCTTGGCGCCAGCCCTAAGGTGGGTCATCTCCAAGGCATGTATGTATTTCGCACATGATACATTGAAAAGTATCTTGTGTATTCAACCACCCCCGACTGGTAATCATCATGTTGATATTCTCCTCTCGTTGAGCTAGCGGGCTTTAATCTAGTAAAAAAGTATGGGCAAATTCCGGATGGTATGACCTGGATTGCGCAAGGAGGATGTTCAGGAGATAACTGGGGACGTAAAAAGCTTAGAGATGTTGAGTTTACTCGTTGATGCTTGCCTAAGCTTGATTCCCCAACTTCCCCATCTTCCCATCCCGTCTTTCTGCGCGTATTGTGATAAATACGAGACCCATCGATTGCGGGACAACATCTCGCGGATGTCCTGACACGTGTGTTCAGCCTCATCTCACAACCCCGCCATGAGGCTTCGACATAACAACTTATCGTCTTCGAGCCGAAGATATGTTGAGTACACCACAAGCCTGTGTCTTACTTCCCGAAAAGTACGGTGACTTGCCTCCAATAACAAGCCACGCATTAAACTGCAGTACAAACTGCAAATCCCGTGAGTGGAAATATCCCAAGGATTAGTGCCCCGAGTCTATTGACTTGACCCGAGGTGTCTATTTTCAGAATTTCAGATAAGAAGGAAATACTATCTTGCACTTGGTACTGGGTTATCGGAGAGGAAAGCTTGGTCCAGTAACTTAGCGAGTCAGCATTAAAATCTCATATTAAAAGGTCCGACTTGGCTTTTTTAGGTCATTCTTCTTGGAAGCCGTGAGAGGACGCTCACAACTTGGGAAGCGTGCAAGCTGGGGGCTGCTTAAAAGCTCCAATGAAGTAAGACCGTTTCGTGATCAGTGGGGTAGCATTCCATCCAATGATGAGTTGAGAACTCACTCCCATCAGAGCTAATTTGATATGTTTCAAGTTGATCCTTGCCAGAGAAATAAGAATCGAGTTAAGAGGAAAAATACCAAAGGCATCTTAATATGATTTCACACTTCTCAAAGGAGAAGATGTGAAGTATATTCTCTTTGCTTTACCAACAATCTGCACGGGAATTGCAAAGTAACTCCCTATCTGAGTTTCATTTACGTGAAAATAATCGCTTCCACCATCCTGCAACTCCATATATCCAGCTCCAGACTCTCAGTCGCCAATCCAAACAAACGAAAACACATCTGTATCTATCAACACCATTCCCCTCCCAGCATCTAAGAAACAGTAGGAGCAGCCTTAACACTCGTCACCAACGTACTCACACCTTCTCCCCTCCTTGCTGGTTTCGGATGACTCTTATGGTACGCATCCAATGCCGCCTCAAAGGCCTTAACATCAGGATACGCACCCAAATCCGCAAACCCGGGCAATAACACATCCCTCACCTGATTCAAATCCGTGGTCGTGAAGGGCTTCGCGCGGAACATCGGCGCCATGGGGTCGTCGAAATTGACGGATTGCGGGTAGCCCAGCTCGGAGAGATTGACCCCCGAAACGTTAAAGGCGGCCATCATGTCATTGTCTTCGTGGATTAAGTTGTGGCAGTGGAACATGTAGAGGCCGGACCAAGGAGCGAAGTTGGCAAGCACCTCGACGGTTTCTAATGAGCTTATTAGCAAATGTTGACATTGAAGGTTCGTGGATTCTTACCACCACGGCCGAGGTAGACAACGTCTTTCAGGGCAGCTGCCTCATATGGTTGTACAGTACGACCAGAGATCGTGCTCGTGCGAGAAATGACTTGGAAATCGACGAGATGGATATGAATCGGGTGAGTCCATCCTGTTATTCATCAGCACAACAATCTCAACTTCAACACATGATCTCATCAACATACCACCACCATTATTAACCAACTTCCATCTCTGGACCAGTCCCTGCTCAGGAAACGCCAAAACCCGACTCGCCGGATCCGAAAACCCCACATTATTGATCGTCCATTTAATCGTCTGCCCTGCGCCCTGTCTGCCAAAAGTAAAACTCTTATCAACTGTCGTATGCGCAGCAGGAAGTTCCAATTCCGTCAATTTCTTTTTTATTTCACCATTGCCGGCTTGCGAGGAGACATCTTTATCGACAATGAAGCGAAGAATTCGAGCTGTTTCGGGGTACTCGACTTGTTGCTGGACACCTGGGTCATTCCTGAGCGTGAGACTCTTGCCCTTGTACTTCTCAAAGTCGATAACAATCTCGTAGCGTTCAGCCTGCGCGATATCAAGAGTCTCTGTGCTGACTGGATGGTCGAGAAGTCCCGCATCAGCACCGACGACTGTGAATGGGATCTTCACTGATGGCGCTGCATCGTCGGAGAGGAAGAGGGAGTAACTTCTTGAGACGGAGGCATCGAGAAGTCGGAATTTGTACTTGCGATTCTCGACTTTGAAGAATGGCCATGGCTGGCCGTTGACCATGTTGACGTCGCCCCAAAGGTTTTCCTTTTGTGTCTCGGGAGAGACCAGTTTGCCGTTTGCTGCGAAGACCTTAGAGTCAAGCATCAGGGGGATATCGTAGTCGCCTGTAGGTAAGCCAACCCTTTCAGTCTCAGCTGGGTCTTCGAGGTAGTAAAAACCAGCTTGACCGAAGTATGCGTTGATTGATGTGATATGAACAGCATGGTCATGGTACCAGAGAGTTCTGGCAGCTTGTTGATTGGGGTAGTAATAGTCCTTGTACTCTCCAGTCTTGATAACGTCCTCTGCCCACCCGTCAAAGGGAGTGCGAGAATATGACCCATGAAGATGGATAGATGATGGTTTCTCGTAGGTGTTGACGAATCTTACAACTGCTTCGCGGCCTTTGGTCGCTTTCAAGGTGGGTCCAGGAGCGATTCCATTGTAGCCAACGAAGGATGTCTTGCCAAGGCTTGGGTAGACTTGCTTTTCGAAGGCCTTGATAGTGATCTCGTAGAAGTCGATGGTCTTGCCAGTGTTGGCATTGGTATACGAAGTTGACGGTGCCAAGACTGGTGGAATGGGAAGCTCGAACTCGAAGAGATTTGTGTATCTATTCTTGCTCTTAGCATCCGAGACAAGATCTGCAACATAGAACAACTTACTTTGGCGAAACCCACTCAACAATTGCAGCTTCAGCGGCACCAACGATGGCCGCAGCCGAGAGAAGAGTTGATATAGATCTCATTGCAAAAAGAACGAAAAGAACTAACTTGAAAGACAGTGGGTGAAGATCGCAATGATGCTTCTTTCACAGTAGAGAAGACATACTACCTTATATACATCAAGATCGACCGCTCAAGCTCACTATGACTCCTCCTCTACTTCCAAGAATCTCCAAATCCCAAGACTTCATCTCACCAGGCCACGCAGCTCCTTAATCTTATCGTACCATGTATTTTGAGAAAATAATCGATTATTCTGTCAATGCCCATTCAATGCGAACAGACGAGCGCACAGTGAAGGATTTTGAAGGACGCAAAGTGGTAATGCGAGCCAGCAGATCTCGTGTCGTGCCAAAGCCGTATTTTCCCTCACCAATTGCTCTCTACGGTCTACGGCGAAGAAGTGGCGCGGTCAGCCACTTTCAGTAGGAGAAGTTTGGTGATAGGACGCCATGAAACCCAACGTCAACATTCGGTAAGCGAGTACCCGGGTTCCTCTTCAGGGGGGTGGATTAATGACTAGATGGAGAGTTTGGTCGGGCGGAGTCAAAATGTTAGCTGATTGATCTGTCTTGTGGCAAAATAAAAGTCAACAAATCATGCGTATTTCTGCTAATTTTTGACATCGAATGTGAGCAATCGCAAAAATTTAATCGAAGGATGTTGTCGGCACCCATTACCTAAGCAAATCTCGCTTAATACCCTTGTTGACCCCTCCTCATCTCATCGTCTCATCGTACAGTAACGTTTATTGTAACCTTAAACATTTTATTGTAAAAATATGTGTTTCCCTCGTGCTGGAACGAGCGTGCGGCATCCCCGCCGCCTTGGTTCCACGAATACGAGTATGACGACTTTGAGATACACAGATGTGCGAATCGGCATCAATGAAGCCCTTCCAATGCTTACGACCTCATGGCAGTAAAGTATCGCCGGAGACTGGAGCCTGCTTGGAAGGTGAAATTTCGAGATAAAGTAGAAGGGAGCTCATAGAGCTGGCATCCTAAGATCAGCTACTACACAAGGCTCTGCCATCGGACTAGCATTTTGGGCCTAAGAATCATGTCGGCACTTCGAGGCAAAAGACAACAAGATCCTTGTTATCAATAGTGAAAAAGGTTCGGTTCGTCGGTGGCCTTGCTTGCTTTCAGATCACTACCTCTTCGAACATATGCAGTTGAATAAAGGAACCACCATCTAATGACGACAAAATCCGGCGAGCAAACTCCAGGGCGCGAACGCCTATCGGGTCCAGTTGCGGCAACCCGAGCCCAATGCAACCCCAGAACTTAGCGAGCGATATAAACAGAACTTCACCCCAGCCTCCCGACAATTAAGGTTCTTACCAAAACTGTTATAGCATCATTTGTTCAGAATCGGATTTTAAGAGAGCAAGGCATTTACCTAGCATCCACTGACACTCCATGACAACGTCATATAGACACTGGACAATCAGGGGACTGTCAATATTTTCCGTACCCTGCTGAATCACGCACGATATGAGGACTGTAGCCTGAGTGGCGATATTATTTTTATTCCATCTATATAAGAGGTTTGCATCGCGCTTTCTTCTGCCAATTGCCCCGATAAAATATCAGGATTATTACACAATTAAATATGGTACAAGTTAAGGCATGCAACGATGCAAAGTGCAACTCAACCCTGCTAGCGGACTGATCGCCACCTCGCGGTTCACTGATTGCGCGAGAGACATGCTCATCGAGCGCGTTCAGAGTCACATGTAGTTGGAGAGGCTCATCTAGTATGAATCCCCGATTGTGGACATGTCTTCGACAGTTTCTATGATTGACCACGCGTCCAAGGATGTGTGCCACTTGATAGACTCAAGCAAAAGGACCAATCTCCAAGCCAGGTAAGAAGCTGGTAGTGTAATGAGCCTAGTTCATCCCAATTCCACCTCGGAGCCATTCCAAATCTGCCGCCGCTAGAAGCCTACCTTGCGTTGGCTCAGGGGGTGGCAAGAGAAAGGCCTGTCGGGCCAAGATTGAGAAATCTGATGGGAAGTTAGCATAAACCCAATAGTAAGAAGACTGGCATTGGGCGTAAAGCCCACTGTCCGAGAATTGATATTGCCCACCAAGTGCGACACTCCTCCTTCCTGTAAGTCCAACTCTGGGGCGTCTAAAATAAGTGCGTGGCAGTTTTGCGGTTGTGTGTACTCTTTAGGAGGCCGAGCCTTTCAGCACGACCTACTGTCAAGTATGCTACTTGGAAGATGACGTGGCCCATTTCATACAAAGCGATGAAAAAAGCTGACTTGAAGGCATAAAGAGACATAGGCGACACCTGTTCCATAGTATTCAGATAGCTTCCCGCCTCTCTATCAAGCGTCGAGTCGGCGGCTGAGGGGATGAGTGGGGTATCTGTGACCTGTTTCATACATAGCAACAATAGAGCCAGTCCTACGGTTTCAGTGGAGGCATTAGCCCTAATAACTTAATTTAAGTGCTTCGTGCTAATAAATAAGAACCAAGTGTCGATAGAGCCGAAGTAGGGCTCGCAGACAGCTGCTGCATCGAACCCAAGCAGCGCTGAAAACTTTGTGGGCACGAGGTAGTTGACATGTAGTACTGGATGTGGGATAGATCTAAAAATCTCAGAAGCGATGGGAAACGTATCTGGGAATAGAAACGCGGCCATATTTGCGCTATGAGACAGAAGCACAACAGCTCTGGTGGACGAGGTGGACAGAGTGCCTTTAAAGTTGAGATATTCACAGGTTTTGCCCAAGCGAACGCGTTAGATGCATGGCTCCTTCTTAGCACCACTCCTGATGAGCAATAAGTGACCCATAAATGAGCGAAGCATACTAAAGAGAAGGATGGGAGGTTACGTGAACAGTTTCGTTCCAGCCGACTGTCCAGGAAACCAGTCCGGGTCATAGTACAAGGCAGGTAGAAGTTAGAAGTATCATTAGCATTGCCGACAAGCTTGTGGCAATTGTTTTGAGATCGGATCAGGCGAAACCTGGCAGCCTGGTGTGATGACGTGAAGGTAGGAGAGGTCATTGTTGTGGGCATGTTTGGTACGGTGGCATGGATGGATGGTAGTAAATCTGAACCAGGATGAAATTCACCCTTGCTTGAAGAAGTCGTCGAATCTAGGGTCATTCAGAGGGTGAAATTACCGAAGCTGAGGTGATATAAGCGGCGGGTTTGATGCTCTCCGCCGCCACCTCTTCCTGCCCGGCAGGTTCAACTTTAACCTGACTGAGATACTCAATAGCCTCATCGGGGCATAGGACATCAGCACTATTGAGAATCTCAATTGTGTCGCCGAATCACACCCTGTTGACAAACTTCTTGTCTGAATGAACCTGTTCGAGAGACTCAGCGACCATTGGGCGCTTGAGAGGTGGGTTGCTGTTGCTTTCCTTTCAACCTTAGTCAAAAATCGCCAACATAAGTTGTGTGGATAGCTGCTTAAGCTATACCCTCAACGATAACAGGAAGTTACTCTCATTCGATGCCATACGTAAGCTGGATTAAAGCGTGAATAAGGCCTGCATCTTAATTAGCTTTCCAAAGTGCTTGCCTGGGCCGCCATTTTCTAGTCCTAGAGTGGATGGAACATATTACCCCGGTTACGAGAGAACATATCATGAGTACTCTCCCCACTATTGAACATTTACTTCAGCAAGACATCCCACCACCCCTTCTTCTCGACTTCGCACTGGATATATTTCAAGAAGTTGAGTAATAATCCGCCTTACCAAGATACTTGGGAGCAACAGGCCATTCCTTTTGTAACTCCTCAAAAACACCCTCATTGGGTGTCATGGCTATGATTTGATTTGGGGCATCATTGTTGGACGCAGCCAAGGGCGCCTCGGGGCCACCTCCTGTGCTGTAGATGGCCATCAAGTGGTGTGCCATCTAGTCAAGTGCAGATGATAAGTAAACTGTAGTATGGTACAATTCGTAATGTTTAGAGTACGTGGTTGCGACTGCCTCTGGCTTTGAGAAATACACGGTGGCTCTGTAACCTTCTCAGATTTAAAATGCTCTCTGCGACGCCATTGTTCAGGTCACGGGTCGTCATGGTTTCTAGTACCGGCCATCGAGGCGGTGGGATCAAGTTTGGGAATGAGGATTTTCAGATCAGGCCAGAGTGGTATACCCCATGGCGAGGCTACAGCTGGAGCAAGACCGCAATCGTCTACATGGTGAATGAAAGTGAGCGTTGTTATAGCACGGAAAGTCTGCATGGAATATCGTTAACGCCGGGAGCCATTTCAATCCGCTTCAGAAGCATCTCCCTGTGGACATCCAAGCTAGGTTTAAAGCTAACGATAATTTGACGAAGATCATGATGAGGACTCAGCAAGATGTGGCAAAATCGGTCTGGACTGCGGTTGGGATAGAGTGAAAAAAGAAAGGCGGGACATACCTTGAGCGATTGCAAGAAGCACTTTCACACCCCACAATAACGATATGCGGAACTTGCCATTCATTCCAGATAACACCGTTCATGTGTTTGATAACAAAAAGAGGTTGTAGATCAGGTTCTTACAAATGGTCAGATTAAACGAGACGGATTGATATGTATTCTGCAATGGATAACAATTGTAGATTGAAGGTCGCTGGATTAGTGAAGAATATGACTTTGTTGTATCAAAGCGAAATGATTGATTTAGTAATAACAATACACTGAATCACTGCAATCATGGCGCGATTATCGATCTAATATTATCCGCGTTTTGTCATGGTGCGTTTCCATTTCGGCTCATCTCCAACATCGTCTTTTTAAACGGCCATCACTCAAAGTGGTCTTTGGATCCTTGCGTACGGCATTTTGTGATTTTGTCTCCTCACTCGAAGCATCACCATCGCCATTGGCATGTTCTGTTATGCACTAGGTGTATAGGACACTTCACCATCATGGTGAGCTGAAAGGCGATCACTGAGTGGATTTTCCCCACATCGATGGTAGTCACTCAAGCTTACCCATCTGAAAAGATTCTAAAGGCTATACAGGTGGTTGCTCTCTTCGAGATACTTTGGACCATAACTGCACTGCAACTACAAAGCCCTTTTTACAGAAGCCTGTTAAAATGCACGGACTTGATGACTCGTTGCGAAACCAGCTAAGAGTTTCTAACATTAAAACTGACTCCCCGTTCTACAAGACGTGCGGAATAATTTTGGTGTGGTCATTGATAACCGAGCCCTGGTCATCAGCGCCTGTATACTTAAGGATAGTAATAAGCGACATTATACTAAATTCCCGTATAGTGCTACAAAGGATATACGCTATAGCTAACTAGTATAACTAAATGGAGCCTAAATAGAACTTCGCCTTAAAATCCCGAAAATCAGGCTTCTCAGTAAACCCATCTGATGTTTCGCGCGCCCGAAACAAAACAAACTCCTTCAAAAAGTAAGCATGCAGCCTGTCAACCGTACGAAAATGAATCTAGTCAGGGTTATAATAAGCATCCATATAACACCTAACAAATCCCCGAATTCTTAATGGTAACCACAAAGGGTTTCTCTCATCGCCACTTAGATCTTAGGTATCTCCTTGCATATCACATACAAGCGGTTTGAAGATCGCTGAGTGTTCCTGACTCTTGGTTCAGTAAAAGATTCCTCACTCATGTATGTGGCGTTATCTTCTGAGTTCCGAACGTTGCCCCCTTTCCAGTGCCGATTTTGACTGCTTTGAGCATGTGTTTGGCATTCAAGTATAATCGGACTGCGTGTTGTGCACACGAAGGATCGCCTCTGAGTCTCGGAGTACATTCCAGTGAACTCTGTTGAGGCAAAAGGTCATGATTCAAAAGTCGAAGTGATCTGTCTTAGGAACCCCCAATGACAATAAGAATCAGTTCGTGCTGCGATGAAGAATACCCGACTGAATATCTTGCGAGGCTCGTACATGTAAGTGCTTCACCTCGCTGCTAAAAGATACAGCATCTCCTTGTCAACTTTGACATATATCTTCTTTGCATCACTGCTATAATCCCATCTCTTCTTGCCCTTCCACGAGGACATGTAAGATTCATTGGTGACAAATTTGTTTGCACATCGAGCTCTTCCAACGATCCACTTCTGGTCACGTATCAAAAGCCCAATTTTACTTCCCGGAAACCTGATGAGAACATCTCCTAACTTTGTTGAAGGGGGTCCAATGCCCGTCTGGTAGTCGCCGTCGGTCTCGAAAGTCTTAATTTCCTGGAGATCTAGCTCGTCGAAGACAAAGGCAGTTCCACGTTCTGATGGCTTGAGGACGGGGTTGAAGTTTTCATCATTCCAGCTTATTGGAAACAGCCTTGTTAAGTCCTTAGGAGCCGCTTGTTTGCGAAGAGACTCATACCGGTTGCAAAGATCCTTGGTATGAAATGATGTTATAGCACCGAAGACTTCGGCGCACAAATAGATCGGACCCGATGTTGAACTGCTGAGTAGTGTTTGTAAAGACTTGTCTTCTTCCAGATCAGTTCCGAGCATTCTCTGAAGATTTTCACAAAGAGAACAGAGCCCTATGTCATCTATAACGTACGATTCTCCTCTTGATGGCTTGGCGTACAAATTGACCACGTCAAAATAAATTTGAGCAACAGGCTTGGCGTAGTCGATCTCAATTTGCTGTTCCAGGTCGTCATCTGTTGCAAGCCCAAGAAGAGCATAGACTTTGTCTCTGGGGTTCGTGCTTTCGC
The DNA here is from genome assembly GCA_001414415.1 of Hymenoscyphus repandus. Lineage (NCBI taxonomy): Eukaryota > Fungi > Ascomycota > Leotiomycetes > Helotiales > Helotiaceae > Hymenoscyphus > Hymenoscyphus repandus. Next base: position 80,399 of record LLCE01000093.1, read on the forward strand.
ACCGTCGACACACGCTCAACCAATGCCGCAATTCTGTGCCTTCTGCTTGTCCTAATTGTTCGTTTGTCCTTAAAATATCCAACTTGACAGCCATACTGGAATATAAGACGTCCATAACAGTATGTATCTGACGTCTGGCGGCCCTGAGAATAGGGGTAGAGAATGATGGGTCTGTGTGCTGTCCTGGTTCTCGACTTGCCCTTGTTGCGTGCATGTCCTCCCAGGACAAGCTCTTGTCTCCACATAGTAAAATCAGGTCTTTAGCACACATGATTTCCTGTACAATCCATATTCGATTCCAGTAGGGACGGGACACTAGAGCAAGCAAGGCTCGCGCTTGTTCTTCATTCACATTTGAGCTGTAGGTTGACAGTGAATATTGTAGAGTTTTGAACGCTATATCGCTGTCATTTCGAGCAGTACCAAGCCATATGATGACCTTCTCGGCTGAGCCATAGATGTCTCTCATGAGTCTGACCTGACGATTGCGTTCTTTCAAATTAAGTTGATCGATACATATAGCATCGATCCATAACCAATGCAGCGAAGTATCTTTCTGAGATTTGGTGGGATAGGGCCACAATTTTCGTTTTGACAGTTCCTGCTCCAATTTAGCAGTATTGCTACTTGTTGACGTGGTCAAAGCAGAACGTAATTGTTGCATCGCAGCAAAAAGATTCCGCCGAACTGTATGTCGTACTTCATTGATGAAGATCTCTGGATCCTCAGGAGATGGCAATTCCCATTCGTAAGACAACGAGGAATAATTCATAGAATTAAAGGCTAGGCAAATCTGCTTCGATGAAGTTGGCCCTGCAGTGGTGTTGGGTATGAACGTAGTATGCCTGATCTCGCATTTGATAGGCTCATCCTTCTCACCTGGAAGAATCCTAACGAGACGAAACTCACCAGGCTCTTCAAATGGAATATAAGTATATGTGTATTTCCCCGCCAAACCTGCCGTAGCAACAGAATTTGACAATATTTTCTCATCACTGTCGAGAATAAGAGAACTCATGGCGTCAGCGAGATCCAGCCCCGCAGCCTCGTCTGGCAAATGGCTGCCGCGTCTTGAAGCTTGAGGGGACTCCATTGCGTTTGTGTCCCTGGTAACGACATCCATTACCGGTCCAAAGAATCTTCTCGGGAGGACATTGGATCGCGTCGGAATGGATGGAAGGTGTCAGGCACCGCCATGCGGTTTTTATACCGGGGTCATCACGCGGGTGTGGTGTAACAATTGGTCACCTGCCAGTGGTGCCAGCCTCACCCCTAGAAATACTCAATTATATAGTGAATTAAAATTCGCATTAAAGACAGTATATATTATACCATTTCAACTAGACACCTTTAATATAAAAGCCTCCTACTTTCTCTCTAAATTAATATTTGCTTTAATATTGTGTGATTGATTTTACAATATGTAGTTAAATCAAACCCGGATTACTTAAACATTCTATGCTATATCTTTTCATAACTTCTCATATGAGAATTTCTTAAAAAGAGGCTTTCTCTTATTCTTACCAGTAGTACTAACAATTAAAAGCAAAGAAGAGAGATATAAACTTCAAAATAAAATAAACAATATAACCGACATCGGGCATATAACACTGCTAATAGCTCAACAGTCTCAAGTCCTAACCCTAAAGCCAACTATCACCTTACTTAAACACGAGAATTATATTTTTATATATTCCGCCTTCGGCGACCCCCACCACCGCCCTCAAAATCCCATTAGTCACACGTAGTGAAAGACTCAACTTCAGAACCTGGAACAGAGCAGGAAAACTTCTTCGAATTGATAAATGTATGTCTGAAAGATTAAATCGATGGCAGTGATGGATGCTGATGAAGAAGAGAAGGGTTTTGATGGTTCAAAGTCAGGTTATCGTTTACCTAGCGCAGACACAAGTGTAGCTCAAATTAGGAAAGAGCAGCTCTCGACTCACTATAACATGGAACGGTTGCGACTTTACTTGCTTTACGAAAGTGTTTGAACTGATATATTCTTATTCTCCTCGGTTGTCAGCAAGCTATTGTCTAGTCTGCCCATCTCGCTCTCTTGAAATCCTATCGTACACAGCCGCCCGCACGGCGCTACCTCATACACTCGCTCAACATCATCGCGACCGCAATGCTCATATGGCGCAGAAAGACAAACTCAGCATAGCCTCGCCGACTTCAATCGTCATTGCGATTCCACATCCAACGACAAGTCATGAGCTTTCCAATTCATCCTTCAATGATAGAATGCTGCAATCTCATCTTCTCGCTTCCTTCCTTTCTCACGCAAACTCTTTCGTCACAATTTTCGACCATGAATTAGTACTGTTTCGGACAGCAATGATGCAAGTGCCCCTGTCCCTTTCAAATGCGAATGCCTGCAAAATCAAACCTAGATCCGTAAAACAAACGGGAACGAAGTGCCCAAGGAAGATGTCGAAGAAAAAGAACTCGATGAATGCCTCCATATGATACCATAATGTGCAAGAACGCTGGGGTATTCAACAAAAACCACAAATCAATCAATCAGCCACTTCCATGCATTCAACAATCTCGGGAAAAGAAAAGCGACATGTGGAAGAGTTCCAAGAACCGAAGAAAGAGTGTGATTCGACAAGCTAGGTATGTGAAAGGAAATCTGCTCTCGTTTTTCGACAGATGACTTGCGTTATTGGAAGGAAATTCGTCATGTGACTCGAGTAGTCTTATAATCGTGATTGCGCCAGAAGCAAGAAGGTCGAGGTTTCGAGGACTGTTTGATGCTTTTCTTCTTTTGGGTCATCATCCGATGAAATGTTTCGGATAGAGTATGCTCCTCTTAAACATCTAAAAATGTGTCTTGGCCAAGTCCCTCAGGAAATGTCCCGAAATCTGTCGTGCCCCACCGAAGATAATCTAGAATCCGATCGGGCTCAATGGCTTGATAGGACTCAGAGGTCTCATTTCTGCACTCCTTCTCGGCGGTGTGCGGTCTTGAACGACGGTCAAGGTTGTGCTGACGGTACTGACGCTTCCAGCACTTTGACTTTGACTGAGAGATATCTTCTTAGTTTGATTTCCTGAGCCCTGCTTCTGGCCCTCCTTATCGACGCTCACGGTGGAAGGCTTACTGCTGTCCGAGCTAGAGACATTGCGCTCATCATGGCTTTCCACCGCAGTGCTGCTCTGGCCCTCTCGACTACCAGGAGGTGGCACTTGAGCCATGTCAAAAAGCATATACTCTTGCTCGGTGTAATGGGCCTCGGTCTTGCAACCCTTCCAGCAGTCTCTCCAGTCGCAAACCAGGAATTTGAAGCAGAAAGCATCTATCTTCATGCAAGGTTGGAAGCAGATGCACAAGTTTCGGTAGTCCATCTTGTTCTTCTCTGAATGAGCAAGGAGCAGCGACAGGTGGCAGGTGATAGCGAAAAGAAGGTAGTAGTTGAATGGCGATAGATTAGATAGCTCGTCGACCAGTTGTTGTGGAACAGTCTCCGAGCCAACACACTCTCGTGCAATGCGATCTTGAGCAGCCTTTGGAAAGAGCTCGTCAGGGAGTTCGCGGAGCCAAGCCTTTAGCATAGAGCCGATGATGTTGATATCGTATAAGTCGTCTTGTTCGAAAAGGTCAATGTCCAATTCTATGCAATGTTAGTCTGTCTTCCTCAAATAAAATATGGTGCACCTACCTTCGTCGAATCTCCGCTGCCACCTCTTGATTTGCGGCCCGCTTCCCGGCACTCTGTAAAGTCCTTCCACGTCGCTTCCCTTATAGTTCAGATAATCGATTGCGCGCCATGGGAAAGCCGGCATCCAGAACTCGGTCTTATCCCGCGAATCTTCAAGGCGCTTCGATATCCGTGTAAGTCGTGTCTGCGAGATAAGAGGCTGATTGATGACCTTCAACTCGTAATGCTCATCATCGACAGGCTGTTCCTTTTCAGTGGTACTACCGCTCCGGCCACTCTTCCCAAACAATCCTTTGTGGATAGCTCCCGCACCTTTGGTCGCCGAACTTTTGAGGTTATTCAAGAAGCCATGGCCGCCACCCTGAAAGGAAGAGGAAAATGTAGGATTCCGATTGCTGTCCCGACTCGAGTCTTTCACGAGCGACGGTTGCAATTTGCTAGGTTCTCGAGGTCCTTTTTCTCTGCTAGCATCCCGGCGCCCCGTCTGTCGGTCTTCTGAGTGTTGCCGCACATTCGAACTCATCATGTCCCTAAATGTTCTGTCGTTCTCAGACCGCAAGGGCGCCGTCTTTATCGAGTCGATGTACGCGTGAGAGCGATCGGGAGTTTGAAGGTGGGTGATCTTGTCTGTGGGAGAGGCTTCTCGCGGGCTATTTTCATCTCGTATCGACTTGGTCCTTGAAAGCAGGCTGAATGCCTTGGGCTTGTTCTTCTTGCCGGCGCTTGGGTTCGAGGCTGTAGGTGTAGGGTCGGCCGTGGAATCCACAGAAATGTCGGATTTCGAGGGACCGCCGACTGGCTTTCTCGTGGTGGATCGGTCTACGCTAGATTCTGCTTGCACGGTTAGAGTTAGTATTTGCATCTGAAAACGGTCGACGAGACAAACTGGGTCGTACCAGTTCTAGAAGTTTGCGACGAAACTTTACGGGGGCGGTCTGTGTCTCTGGACATGCTGTCTTCGCTAGCGACGAGTTTGACCGTGTCTGAGTTCTGGAGGCGACTTGAGCTCTTGGAGGCTTTATAATTGGAGAAGAAGCCACCTCGTGCGGGCTTTTGTTCTCTCTCTGGTCCCCTCTCTCGTTCTTGATTCTCTTGTGCCTCTTGCGTACTAGAATATTGTTGGAGCGAGGACTGCGAAACGGCGTTTAAAGTCGAGGTGATTGTGGTTCGGGTGGGATGTGGATCGGCTGCTTGCATAGGCGGTAATTCGTCCTCTGGCTGGCTCTTCCTGGAACTGAATCTGAAAGGGGATCTCGGGGATTTCGGAGACTTTGGGCTCAGAGGTGATCTCTGAGCGTCGAGAAAGTCGTGTTCCCTCTCGACGGTCCTTGGATCAGTGAGCGTCAGCGGCTCAGGGTTCGATTTCCTCGCCATTATGGCCCCCGGGGGTGGTGCTGTATCGCCCCTTGCCCTCGCAGATTCGCGCAGGAATCTCTCCTGTCTCGAGTGGTGCACAGCCTTTCAGGTGTACCTGGATTGTATCACAATTGCGATGTCCAGACTGAAGAGCCGCCGCGACAACCCAAGTGGCGCGTGCGTGGAGGACCCGGCCGAGGGGTAATGCCTTGGGGATTTGGGGAGAAGGATCTGGTCGTCGATGGTAAATTTTAACTCTATCGCAAGTTAAGTCGGTTGTCCGCCTGGGCGCCAGCAACGGTCTCTCTGCAGCAGCGCGAGGTGAGGATGCGGCGTGGTGAGGATGTTTCGAGTTCTTCCAGATTGGCACGGGCCTGTACGCTGGACAAGACGACGCGGTGAGGTGCTTCCTGGGGCGCGAGAGGCTCGGAAGTATTCTGGTGTGGAGGTCTGAAGGGTTCACGGTGTAGCTGAATTGAAGGGCACCGGCACTCGTATGCTGCAGCGAGATGCGCGCTGACTGCAGAACCTTGGGAGTTTGTGTTGCGTCTGTTTGTACGGTCACAGATTCGTTGATTGACAGTATCCGTACGGTACTGTATTTCGGGAGAAGTCGACGGTCACGGGCGGCAGATTGTCGTCGTGGCCGTGGACCTTTCCCAAATTCCCAGCGGGGACAGCAGCGGTGATGAAACGTGGAGAGTGGTCGTGTACGCAGGAAGTCGTATAGATTGTATGGATTGTATGGAATGTGTAAGGACTCAGGGCTAAGGACTCAGGAGGTTGTCCTGAGCTAAGACCAACTGGATGGAATATGCAGACGAGACGAGAGTTCGAGACGAGACGAGGAGTCGTCAGGCTGAGGTTGGTCGAGTCAAGCTCACGAATTGTCAACTTGTGAGCAAGGGTCCGTACACCAGCTGAAGTTTGGTAGGACAAATGGACCACTCGTGTTGGATTGAAGTTGTTCGCCTTACAAGAGCGATATAAAAAGGTCGTAGTTTCTATAGGTAAAACTATGCGCTCTTCGTACCTGGTTCGCTCGCTTTGCAAATGGGATGGGCCTTTGTATGGATCAATGGACCTGGGTGATGCACTTCCCACGCAGTTCCGCACTTTGTACCTGACTTGGGAATGGTGGCAGCCTTATTATTGCCTGAACAATGGATCGAAGAGATGAATCGGCCAGGAACGCTCTCGCGGGTGCAACGCGAACTTGAGGCGATGGCAAGGCTAGGATGGATGGCGTCCAGATAGTTGGCGATAGCGACCATGCAGTGAAGGACGATGGTCAATGCAAATGTGTTGGTTGTTGATCGAATCTCACGAGATGGGATGCAATTTTGGGCATCAACAGGATTGAGATGCTATTGATTGATTTGGTACTCGTACGAGTATAGGTGATAATAGTTGTTGTTATGATCATGCTTTGTCGTCGACTCGTCTGCCCTCTCTGCCTTGCGCAGGCTGCAAAGAAAGAGGGAGGAATCCATTCTCGGCAAAGCTACTATCGATAAGGCTAGTCAGGGGTACGAGAATACTTCCATCTTCGCTTCATCAACACTACTACGGAGGGACTTTAAGCGTGTTTTGACGAAAAACGTGCTTGTCTCGCACCGGTATCGTTTTGAGATGAGGGTGGACCGAGAAACTTTTGACTGGTTCCATAAATAGGTGACGATGGCGTCCGAATTATCCAACCCCTTTATCTGTCCCGAAACCCTTTTGTAAGATTGTAACTCATCAAGCCAAAACCAGAGTGACGATCCAGGACCACAGCCTCATGAAACAATGACCTATGCCGAGTCCCGAGATTTGGGACAAACCCTGGGTTTGGACTTCATACAATTTTTAAGATCAAAATGATCAAAATTCTCATAGATGTAAAACATCCCCAAAAATCTTAAAGCAAAAATCATCTCTATGCTTAACCTGAGTGCCTGACAAACCATTTGTGGAGAATTGATGATCACGTGATTAACAGACCTACCGGTCTATGAATAACTCTCTGGTTAGTGAGAGAGATGAAATAAGGATATGTGTACTTGTTGAGAGAAAGAGAAGACAGGACTTTCAAAACTTCTATTGGCGGCTCTGCTCAAAACCTTAATACGATGACAAGTAGATGCCCTCGTCTATTACAGACTCGCAGGAATCCACATAAAGAATCTCTCGCTCTGCCTTGTATAGCCAGACGTATAAGTTCGAAACCCACTTCTGACTCCAGATATAAGTTTCTCCAACCTTTTCTGTCCTCTGAACTATTGGGTTACATTGTTGTCAGTCAAGAATACGCGAATCTCCCCCTTCCTAGCTTTGATCTTGACCGGCTATTGGCACCGTGGCAAGTCGCAGGATGATGGATCGTACTTATGCATGCTCACTGCTGTGCCCCCGAAACATCATCCAAGAGCTTCTTTGTTGGTTATATCAGCTCTGCTACCGATAGATGTACATAACAGGCGGTCGAGCGTGATTATCTTTTCTTGCTGCCACGCAACCTTTCTTCTTTCATTGCGGTGTTTCCTGGGCGGGATCAATCACATTCCATCAACGCATTGGCAATGCTGCACGACACGACGCAAATATGAGGCTTCCGATGGCATGTTCGTCCTATATGATGCTCTTCCTATCCTCACTCCCGCGTCCTCGAAAGTTTTAGCCCTTTCTCCATCGCAAGTTACTGATTGTTCAACAAAAAGTGGCGAAAATCAATTCCTTGAGAACTAAGATGCTTTACCCTGCCCGCAGGATGACAAACCAATTCCACCGCCCTGAATGGTTGGGAGCTTCGAGGGCAGTGCGTGGCAGGCGGTGAAGGATATTGTGGTTCGTATGCTTCCAATCGCAGGTGGCGAGGCAAGGCTAGCTATCCAAAAAGAGTTGGCAGAGCCTCATCTAATGGAATTTCAAGCTGGCTCATATTTTCACTCTTTTGTTCAATTTCAATACACAATTCCTCCAAGTCAACCCCAAAACATACCCTCTACAATCTGCAAGCTCATCGTAGCTCAACGATCTACTCCTTGTGTGTTTCCAGGGCTTAGTCCCATACCTATTTCCGTACTTCCCTCAACGTTGATTTCCCCCCGGTGAAGCAATCCGCAACGGATCCCATCGCAGCACCTCTACGATGATCCCCCCACGATTTGAGAATCCTTCTTCTCGGTCAGCTTTGTATGGCGCCTCTTTGAAGTCTGTAACCTCTGGCTAGACTGTTGCAACGTCGAATTGGCGATTGTGTTGGATGGATACGATGTTGGAGGATCCGCGTGGGAATGAAATTGGGAGGAGAATAGACAATTGGGATAATCAGCATGGCGAAAACATGAGAAATGAAATTCACAGGGCGATGGAGCGACCAGACGATCACAAAGCCAAATTCGTCACCAAATACCAATTACAGCAATTTGGACTACGGAACGAATGGAATCATTGCGCGATCTGGTTGGCCCGGTAGATGTGGATGGTCAGGCAACGATACAAGCTTTTAAAACGGATCTTCTGCGAACTTTATCCATATTGGTGACCATGCATTGGAAACGCTGGAGCCTTTTCCGCAAATCTTCTATCATACTCTACGACCTGGCAGGGTCGACCGCAACATAAAAGCATACGCATGTGATCAACTCGCGGAAAAGGATTTCCTCGACAGCGATCTTGTCGCTCAAGAGTTCAGCAATTCCCGCGAGGCCCTTTTCCCTATTAGAATCCATGAAGGTATGATCAAGAATTACGATAGCAATCGACGTCTGCCCTTAGTTCGATCTCAAGATACAGTCGGTCCTGTTATACTGGGCGACGGAGCGTCGGGTTCGGTGACAAAGGAGACTATCGCTCATGGGCAATATAGTCGGTGAAAAACTCATCAACTGGTAAGTCACCGCGTAGAGTTACTACAATTGATTACTGCTAATCAGCTGGTTTCCAGGTAACGAGAAAAGCCGCGAGAAAGGTGTTTTCGCGAACTGAAGCCGGTGGCAATTTTGAAAAGGAAAAGAAAACTCTGGCTTTGTTGCAGACAGCACTTTTAAAGCACGATAGGGTTGTGCCTTTTCGAGCTATCTCTATCGGAAATGACTACAACATATCATATTCTCCGACTTGGCAGTAATGAATCTGAACAGCCTTCTAAATAAAGAATGGGCTAAATTCACAGACAAAGTCGCCACAAAGCCTCTTTTCACCGAGCTGGCTGGAATCGCGGATGCCTTGAGGACGCTCCATGATCACTTGTACATTCCTAGAAATACTCAATCGAATTCAGATGTCACTGGACGAGTCCTCCTTTGCCATATAGACTTGAAACCCGAGAACATCCTTATTCTTAAGCACCATGATCATCCTTTAGGTCTTTGGAAGATTGCCGACTTTGGCATTTCTAAAGTGAAAGAATTGACAGAGCATTGTACAGCAGACGAGCTACTTGGCTCCTCGAAAGATGGTCATCTAACAGTTCCGGGACGTGCCATCATGGAAAACAATCGAAAGTTCACGGTCCACACCCAAGCCGGTCAACACTCGTCCACCTATACCGTCCCTGAATTCAATTCTTCACCCCAAGATGTCGGTCGCAGCAGCGATGTATGGTCTCTAGGCTGTATCGTTGTATTTGTTTGCGCTCTCGCCCAAGGTACACAAATATGCAACGATTTATGTTCCAAGCGGGGAAAGCTATTAGGGCGAGATGTTTATGACGATGAGAATAGCGACCGCTTCTACCATAAGCTTGCTAGTGGTGAGATGGTCCTTGATCCACAGGTGAGCGCCTGGACACATTCTTTACTAGAGCAAACACATTACAATGCATGATTTTTAACCAATTGCCACAATAAAATCTTCTGGGCACTTATGATCAAAACGATGGAGAGGGCCACTGCCAACCAACTCCAAAAAAGCCTGGGTAGCATTTTCGATAAACCAAGCACCGATAAGGCTTATGAAAATGGAGGCATCACATATTCAAGCAAATTTCATAATCACAAACCAGAAGTCAATTCCAATGAGCAACCAGAACCCAATGAACTTAGCCCAGTGAATGGCTCAACAATCCAATCAAGTCATGTATCAGTCATTATCGAACCTCCTGAGACTTCGAATAGTTTTGCGACGCCTAACCTAAAGGAAAGGGCAGAGCCATCAAGTTTCCTGCTCAACTAGTTGAGCCTTCTTCAAAACATCCGTCAGGAACTGTACTGAATAGTCTCCATTTTACTGACGCGAGATCTGGAGCCATTGGATCACTAGAGAAAGCAGAAGTACTCGATGAACTAAGTCTAGAGTCATCTCCAATCGCACTGTCAGATAATGGCTCTCCCCAAGTTTCACAATTTCAGCCGAATGGAGATCTAGAACCAGAAGAAATCGTGCTTCCGAGAAAGACACACGGCTTAGTTAATGAGAACTGTGATATTGATACTCTAGGTATGAGTGTAATGGGGACTCTTAAACAAAACTCCATTGGCCAAGAAGACTTGAGCAAACCAAACGGTGATGAGACTATTTCTGGTCCCTTGAAAAATGGGATATTTGAGATACCAAGCGGAAGTCCGAAAAGTGCGCAGCGAAGTTAGATAGCTGTACTATATATCAAGATTTTATCTTAACATACAAAACAGTTTTCTGAGTGTCACAAGAAAGTGTTCTTGGATGCGAGCATTCAAAAGCCAAGCTGACCCCTCCCAGGCCCTTCGAAATCCACGTAGTCACTACCCTTGACAAAGGTAAACTCCCAAGGGCGTTGTTCGTGTACTTCAGCTAACTCGTAGTAAACTTCCGCGTGCACATTCCCACCGATATCCTTGAAGATTGGAGATCCATCTACATTTCGTTCGTTGGCGAAATAGAATCTCGAAGTACTGTCAGAATATGCAACTAAAGTGAAAAAAGTCATGGATGCTAATTAGCCAAAGAAAATAATTTACCTGAATCGCTCCTGATCGTAGACCTGCAAGGCACACTGAATCATATGAGCAGCAGCCTTCTTACTGACACCAAGGTTCATATAGTAAGGGTTGGGGACCGGTATCCCGCTGTTACCTGTGTATATGAACGTCTTCGGTGTGTCTATCGGCAAAGTTCTAAACCCTGCCACTGCTTCCTGTATCGCTGCATAACCACTGACAAGATTGGTGTTCAGACCTCCTACCCATTCAAAGAGAGGTGTCGAGAAAGGATCTGGGCTTGTAATCACGAGATGTGCTGGGTCGAGATGTCAGTTAAACCATTTGATTTACGGAAAGACCCGGTGAAAGCGAAAAACTCACGGCTATATATGACAAGACTTGGGACGCCCAGTTTAGTCTTTACTTCTTTGAAGATGGATGCTATAGATGACGGATCTGAGAAGCTTGCAGCGATGATCAAGTCTGCTGTCATCGCCAATTGTTCACTAGGATCGCGACATATGAGTGCGACTTTGTAACCTCGGGATGAGAATGTAGATGAAACTGAGGAACCGATATTGGGGCCTGCACCAAAGACTAAAACAACTCTGGAAGACATGCTCATTTGCTATTGAATGAAAGCGCTAGCAGTACAAGGAGATAGCAGAAAAATAGGCTGAGAAAGAGTATCGAGGCAAGGGAAGGAATCAAGCTTCTAGAATATATAATCTGATGTGCTGAAAAATCTCGGCAACACCCTTACATTGCCGTTCTGTGGTATTTTGAAGAAGATGGAATAGAAGCTTATGTGCTGACGTGAGGTCGAGATGCTTATCTGGATCGCGAGTCTGCCACATCTGATGCTTGGGATGACTGATAGCCGCGTTTTGACAGAGATCGGAAACAGATAAATTTATTTATTGTATGCGCGCAAGATCTGAAAACATGGAAGAGAAAAAAAAGGGATATGCTGCAGTTTCCACAGACAAAACACAGTATAAATATGTTCCTGATGTCTGAGCTTTGTCGTACGATCTAGGAACTCTTGCCCGCCATTTCCAAGAACACCTCGCTGATCTGGTCCAAAAATTCTGCTTCTCCACGTTTTGGCCTCCAGTCAAGTACTTTTCGAGCTCGATCGGCTTTTGTTCGCGAGCTATATGAGAGTTATCAGAAAGCATTTACACGTCTTTGGGCCATGAAGGGAACAGACTTCGAAGCAAGTACACTTTCCGCTCTCCGCAGGTCGCCGCCATACACGAGATCAGCGACCTCTTTCAATTCAATAGAGGCGACATCTTCAGTCTTGAAAATGTTGGCTTTCTTCCCAACTCGGCCAATCTCCTCGGCGATGCTCTCCCAGCTTTGGAACCCATTTTCAGCGTAGTAGTAACCTTGTTTGCCACTTGAGAGATCGGGTCGTCCACCGATGATCGCTCGAGTCAAGAGATAGAATAGCTCGCTGAGGTCATCGATATGGATACGGTTCCAAATCTAATCGGTAAGTCAGCTGATCGCAATTTCAGGTTTATGAAGTCACCGTACCCCTGAACCACTTCCAATCTTTACAGCTTGATCGTTCTTGAGAGCTAGCTCGACATAACTGTGAATCTGTCCAACTCCTTTGGTGAACAAGCCAGTTCCAGGTCCATCTAAAGCCTTTTTTAGCAGGTGGAAAAGAACTCAGATGAAGAGAGTAAGGAAAATCGTACAAATCAATGGCGGAGGAACAATGTAGGTTTTTACCCCCAGTTCCTCCCCAAGAGCAACAACAAGCTGATTAACATCTCTTACACCACTATAAGGCTCAGTATAAGACCTTTCTACTTGGAAGACATCTTCATCAAGGTCAGAGTGAATAGAAGTGTCAATTCTTTCTCCCGTGACAGGCCAGTCACCTACCATACTCGTTCCTGCTGTCTGGTTTCGTCAGTAACAACAGAGTTCTGTGCCGTTCAAGAATCAAGCATCGGAACCTACATTGATATAATGAGTAAGTCTTCCCGTGGACTTGCCTCGTTCAGCTAAACCTGTAATACAAGCCTTTGCAGACTCTGTGTGTCGTGCATCTGCAGCTCCTATAACGACTTGCAACAGATGAGCTCAGCAAATCATCGCGAGGAGAGCATCATACTATCGTTGCTCTTCGAAGCTTCATAGATCGCGTCATAGTCATCTAGGTCCTTGAATAGGATAGCTTTGACGCCAGTAGCTTCTAGCTTAGTAGCCTGTTCACTCTTCCGTACTAACGCGGAGAGTATATATCTCTTATCTTTGTTTCTCTTAGTCAACTCAGTCAATGCTGAGCCACCAATGTAGCCTGACGCGCCGAGGAGCAGAACATTTGAAACTTCTGTCATTGTCAAGAGGCATATATTATAAAGTGAAGAATTGAGAGAAAGTTATACAATCGTCCCAGCTTGTGATATATTTATAGTGAAGATTGGAGAAGAATCACACCTTGTCGGGATTTGGTTGAGATGTCAGTGACGCAATAATATAAGAATGCTGACCGGCTGAGTCACGACGATGAGCGTCTATTTTGGGACTAGGGTCAAGGAGCCATCATGAGAAGCGATTTCAAAGTTATGAATTTCAGCTCTTCAAGGAGTCTCGTTAATCAAGCTCATCAAAACACAAAAATCAAAAAGCCATTGCTAGGGTGTTGCAAGGTGTACATTTGTGCGTAACCTATCAAATTCATCCTACGCCAAACACTATTCTCACTGCTTTCGCAACGACCTTGAAAGGCAGGACTTCTCAGAAAGGTGGGGGAGAGCGGCGTTCAGATAGCTCGGCGAGATATCCCAAGCCGCCTCTCCTGGATAAGTGAAGTTCTCACAGGTCTTCATATGTCTAGCATATTAGATCAGGGCAAAATCTAGTCCATACCAGGCTCTGTGATTCCAAAGACCAAATACATATCACCATGCCATCCGCTGCAGATAGGGTGTTGAATCTGTTCCACTCGAAGCGGTGTTATTTTTTCAGATATCTTCCCTTATTACTGAAGAGTCTTGCCCGTATTGCGACCCTTCTTTGACCAACCCGTCATGACCGTCGGTATCTTTCTCGGCTTAGGTTGAATAATCCCAGCTGAGGTTTCATCGACCGTCGAAGTCTCATCGAAAGGCTTTGGTTCTGAAACAATTAAAGCTGTATTATCCCTTTCAAACTCTTCTCCTGGGCCTGGTAGATACAGTAGGAGTGGGGTGGTTTTCTCATCTTGAATTGATTTGTCCCAGCTGAAATCCCATTGGCAGATAATGCTTGATTGAAAAGCCGTGGACCTGGAACGCTTAAAGCTGTCGCGTCTTTTTTTTACTCCCCGACTGATGAAGATAGCTGCAGCAAAGGCGACTTGAGCATCAACAAAATACGTTTTTTGTCCATTTCCTGCTTTGTGGGAAGTCCTCTGAAGTCGCCCCCAGTTTTCTACCCAACTTCCCATAAGGGTAAGCTACGGCAGCATGTTCTAACATTGGCCCCTCGTTGTAATAGTAATTTGACGGCTTCCGTCCGAAGTTCATGCACAGCAACCATGAGCGCCGTGTGGCTCAGCAGATTTGTCGCTTCCAGGCTGGTACCAGCAGCTAGAAGCATTTCCATGATATGAGTGTGGGCACGCCGGCTTACACTGATCAGAGGTGTCTCCTCATCAGCAAAGTTATGTGGCTCGGCTGCAACACTGTGTTCTAGTAGAGCATTGACGTTTACAGCATGTCCTCTAGCACACGCGATATTCAAGGCTTCCACCGATTGATCATGAAATATGCGCATCAAGTCCTGGATACGAGATGACAATTGATTGTGTAATTCCTTTGTGCTATCTCCCTGGGCAGCCTTACGGAGGTCGAATGCCAACGTTGGTAGGTGATATGGCCGTGGCATGTTTTTCGGAAAATAATGACCAGGTATGGTGCCGAGTTCCCCCCTATTTAATATAGAAATAAGCCGTACCACGAAATTCCTACCCTGGAATGCGATTGAGCTCATGGTCTGCTACTATCTTGTAGAAATATCTCTCGTCTTCTGCTTTCATCATATCGTTCGACTTATCCAATACTGATAAAATTGCCCTGATCTGAGGCTCAAATCTAGACACTATATTTTCAACATCATCGATTTTGCGACAAATGATGAACCAATCAACTTCTGGATGTATAGAAACCAAAAGGAACTGCGTGTGCAAGACCACTGCTTCTGTTTGGCAAGAGATTTTTCATTGAGTCAGTACACAACACCAAGAACGATCCTTGAATCTTACTAAAGTGTGGTCCTCAGGACTTGGAAAGATTTCCCGGGCACCAATTTCTGAACGATTGGCGACAGCTAGATATAAGCCCGAGCTGTTATTGATTGCCATTGTAAGAGTCCTCACGACCCAATATTTGTGCTCGACAAATATTTCAGGAGTGATCCTAAGGTCTGCTAGGTCCTTTCAGACCGCTTTCCAAGCAGAGTTATCTTCAAGCTTGAAGGATTCCACCAGAATTTTTGATATTTTCAGGCTACCTCGCTTCCCAGCTATTGTATACTTGACAACATTACTCAGTCTCTTTTGAATCAGAGATCTGCTGACAATAAAACTATTAATCACTCCCAGAGAGCCAATACACCTAGTAAGACATCCTTCGTGGTCGTCTTATTCGTTCTCGGTACGAATCGTGCTGGCCCAGGATTGACGCGTGTCAACGGGAAGCTGCGTACACTCTTTGATGTATGTGTCCAAGTCGCCTAAGCAATAATAATAGGAGCTCAGAATCTTTGTGACAGTATCTTCCTGATCAATTTTTAGCTCTTGAGCATCTATGGTGCTTTTGGCAGCTCGGAGGAGCGCTTCAAATGCAACTAGTTCATGTTTTAGAGGAAGGCAGGCGCCGCACCAGCTGACTCTCGACAAATCTTCTTTATGGCATGAGAGCATTCCTAGTTAATATCTCGTGTTGATGATCAGTCGGTCAATTCTACCACACACCTGGATCCACTAATTCGGCATGCTTACTGATATTGGTCACAAACTGCTTCTCAACTATACTGTGCCCAATATGGGCTTTTGCTTGGTCTCTGACCACGATGTTCTTGAACTCTGATGTATTCATTCGTCTCTATCAATAGAATGCTGGTAGAAGCGTATTTGCCTTTGAACTATGTGACTAATCTTGCATACGCCAAAGATGAAGGCCGCCGGGCATAGTACAGACGACAGGTGTCTATTGACAAACAGCTCTAGTTACTAATTCTTTGATACACAATGCAACGAGCTTGAATCTTTGAAGATAATATATTTCAATCCTCTTAGTATTTTGAGATTAAAGATAAGAATTGAGGTAAGAATTGAGGTATACTTTGAGCTTTATCGCAATCTTTGCTTTCGTCACTACTGGATAACTAGGCTTACAGAAGGTTCTATTCCCCTCATCAACACTAAAGTGTTTGGAAAAGATATTGCATTCTTCGGATACCTTTCTCTTGTCGCTGATATGTTTTGCAAGTTCAGACAGAAATGAAGAAGGAAACGCTTGCGATGTCGACAAATGAGGCTGAGCATTTCAGCCGCAAGCCACACTTGAAGCACCGTGTAATCATGCTTCACGACCCATGTTGCCACGTACCTTTTAATGAATATCGCTTAACTCTCCCTTTCTTGAGTTTGGGGCGGGTGCCAAACCACCAACAACAGCACGTTTGAGTCTTTCAAGATTGGGGTAGTGGTAAAACTAGTGTTTGACATATCATTGTTGGAGGAGGAGCGTGATTGATATAAAGACATAAGCAAGTGAAGGATTGGATGAGGAGAAATTTGCTTGCTGCTTAAGATATTATGAGCCTTTTAGCTTTGATGACATACTTGGTTTCATAATTAAATGGGTTCAATCGAGACAACTTTCAGAGGAAGATCCAACTAGTTCTCCACTCCCTTTGAGACGATAACGATTTCAATTATTCTGCGATGAAGACATTTTCTGAACCCCCATACCCGCAGGCTCAAACTCACCATCATCTATGCCTCATGGTAAAAGGCAACAGATATGCCTCCAGAAGTATATTCGTTTTTGCCTCATCCTCTTTCAACATCTTACAGACCAAGATCTGGATATGACTGACAAAAGACACCAAAGCCTAAAGTGGTCAGCTTGTGTTATCATTAATGCATTTCAACTTTTTCAAGCCATCAATTTCGACGGTATTGACTACAAGGGTTTCGCGAAAGCAATTTTAGGCTCTTCCGCAATGTATGATAATACATGAGTCCTCTGACAAGCGACTGACGTATACTCAAGCCGAGTATGAATATAATCACAACCGCCCCCAAAATCCTACTCAAGGCCTTCCTTCGGGCTCCCAGAATCAAGTTAGAACGAAGCCTTCTTCCTGGACTGAGCGCACAATTCCGCACCCCACCACAAGCTCCACTAGAGGAAGTACCCCAAATGTCTGAAAAAACCCTTCCAACTTTCGAAAAGAGTACGCCAATGAGTCCCTTGGTGTAGTCCAGAGCTTGCTAAATTGTGACCTTTGTGCCAAAGCTCTCTGGTGGACTATTCCCAGATTTGTGATCTTGACCCTTGTCAAGCACGTTGCTAAACTCATTCATATTACAAGAAAATTTGATGTCTCGTAAGAGTTGCGGTGTAATCTATATTCCAGCTTCAAAACGAAATCACCAAAATGACTTTTAGTGTCACATTTTTCTCTTCTCTCAAGGCAAATGCTCTCTGGGAGGAAGGCGGTACCTGCATCTTTCAGCTGGAGCCTGTTCAACATGTATTCTTCAGCCAAAAGGTCTAGAATCGTCTTTATACTCCACACAAGAGAAGCAAAGTCTCTAGAGCATCAAGATATACTTCAACGGATTGGATAAAATATGTAGAGCTCAAAATGGACGGCAAGGGAGGAATGTTACACAAAGGATCTCATATACACCAAGAAATGGGCGATTTAGGACCCTCAGATCAACCATGTGTCATTGAAAGTTTTGATTTAATGAGACGGTGTTACTCGCCTTGTAACTTGTAAAATGAGTGTGAATACTCTATATATTTAAGCCTACCCATTCTGTTGGATTATCAATAACAACTACTCCCTTCTTGTGTCTACCTAAAAAAAAATAAACTCTAATGGTAACCTCAAAGCCTAGGAATAAGTGGTATAAGTGGAATTGACTGGTAGCTACTGGAAAACGTGAATTGTCTCAGATATGTGAACATAGCTAACAACGCTAGTACTATAGTGTAAGCGATCTAAGCCACGGAGACTTCATCAAATGTCAGCAACAGTTCCTCATTCAAAAGTCACATTCCCCTCTCCCTGCCATCTCTCGTAACAATAATACCATCACAAAGATGACTTTTGACTACAAAGAAGTAGACTTGACAGATGATTCCGGCAGCGACAACAGCGACGAAGCATCAACCTCCCGAATTCAACACATCAAGCTCAGAATCCACTGGCTCATCCATGCGATCTGCGTACTGGGCCTGCTAGCAATGCTTTTAGTGATGTACCCCACGTTTGGATCCAAGAACAGCTGCATCTCGCCCGGCAAAGGTTACCACCGAGTGTATTGTAAGTTCCTCGCTTCCGTATCAATAGTGGAGATACTAAACTGACTGGTAACGGCACCGATTTGGGATATAGTAACCTACTCCACTAAAACCTACGACCACGCCCAACTCGAATTTCACAACTCTTCATCCCCCTTCAAAGGCTACCCCCGCCCAGAACTCGAAGGAGCCTGGGCTGGTATCTTAAACCGTACGTCCACCCAAACATTCTCTTCGCTCAACATTTCTGACTATTCACTGTTCTAGATAGCTATAACCTCATCCCCCAATCCGGCATGGACGCTCTCGGCCAACGCTCCGACAACGCAGTAAAATTCGGCGACGGCTATGTTGGCTACATCGATGTCTTCCATCAACTGCATTGCATGGACTTGATTCGGAAGTACATCTATCGCGACGGCTATCCCGACTACCCTGATTTCCAAGATAGTGATGAGAGGATTTTGTGGCATGTTGGTGAGTACCTCTTCCTCTCTCCCTTTTTCAAACAAAAACTTTACTGAAGTTTGTTGTGATTTAGATCATTGTATTGATCTCCTGCGTCAGAAGATAATGGTAAGTGACCCCAGAAAAGTGCAGCTGGGAAGATATGATTCTGACAGTGCAAATAGTGCGATAGTGATATCGACGTCATAACATTCATTGACCAAAGCGATATAGGTAAAACCCCATGGCCTCGCTTCAACATTCCGCATATGTGTCGCGATTATGGGGTTATTCAGAAGTGGTCTCTCGAACACCCTTACGCCATGGCATAAAGTCCTATTTGCTGTATTTGTTGGCCGAGACGGGAACTAGAGAAGACTTGGAACCAATATGCTCGGAATTTTGGTTAATTACATTGAAGGAAAATAGCATTTGGGTTCGGCAAAACAAGGTGATGAAACTCTACTGGTTGGAGTAAATTATTTTGGGTTGCTGCTGGTTGCATCTAGGAAAGAGCGGCGTGGCTGACTGTAACATAATGCGCTAGATTAATCGCTGACCCCCCATTATGATTTTGGTTCTCCCCGAATGCGAAATAAAGTTCCACAGTCCGTTGAGAAGAAGGGAGTATGGGCAACTTATTCGTCTTAACTAGTTTTGAGGATCTGACCTGTTCACATGAGATCACGAGAAAGAGAGAGGCCCCTGAACTTTCGTAACGTAATAGGAAGTTTTCTATTGTTCCAATTTCATTGACTTGAACAAGACTTCTAAGGTCGTCACTATGATATCTTCTCCTTTCCATTTCCATTATCATTAAACTCCAGAACTCCCTCGCTATTCCATCGCTTTATTACGCTAAAGTCCAAAACCATTATAATATTACCACCCCCTTTCTCTCCAACCCTTTTTCATCGCAGTATATGAAGTACTTCTTTTACACCTTTCCCCCAATAAACCCCAACACAACACCCTCCAACCGTTTCCGTTCCGCCTCACTAGCAGCTAGTTCCCTCCTTAAATCATCCACCAACTTCTTCGTCCTCTCTCTAAACGCCATCTGGGAGGCGCGGTTCTGCTGGCGCCTCCTTTCTATAGCTGATGGGGATTGCGGCGCCTTAGGTTTGGATGTTGTGGATGATTGCTTGCGAGACTTGGGCTTTGTTTTTGGTGAGGGCGAGGAGGATGGTGATGGTGAGCTTGGTGTAGGGAGTTGCGTATATGATGGGATTGGGTCGAAAAAGGTTGATGAGAGGGCGAAATCAGGGTCGACTTTGATCATTGGGGATGTTGGGGAGGTGGAATTGAAGTCTGTTGATGTTGGGGAGGAGCAGGTGCTTGTGTTTGTCGTGAACGACGAAGGATAATTCTCAAACTGTTGCGTTGTTAGGATCAAGCGCTTTTCCTTGGGTGGTAGAGGGGAATACTTACGGGAAATGTCTCGGTCATGATCATGTAGTTATTCTCAGCGCTCAGAATCGCTGGGTCGGATTCGAAGAGTGAAAAATCAGCCCATTGGTTCAGTGGTGCCCATGTCTCGAAGGAAGTTTCGGGTTCGTGGATGTCGTAGCTGTTCATTTTGTGTGATGTTTCTCAAAATTCTTCGAGATGTTTTGGATTACTATGAAGCTATCGAGTGATGAGATTGGAATGCTAGTGTAATTGCTATTAAAGAAGCCCCAAAAAATTATTCGGAGCAACGAGGCAAACCTCTGCACCTTTATTACTCACCCCTCCGAGGCTGTCCGAATAAAAAAATAAAACCATCCAATCCAAATCCCCCAGCCTCGTCCCCGGGATTTGAACCCCGAACGACCTTCTACCCTTCCGCACGTCATAGTGGGCATACAAACCTATCGACGCGTCCAGCCACCAACGCCCTTCTGCTCGTTGATTGCTCAATGCTGACGGAAGCGAGGAGCTGTCAGCGGGTAAGATGGAGATTCGGATATAGTTTGATTACATATCCTCCGACACATCCAGATGATGGGGCTTGGCCGGGGATAGGCTATCTGGTGACTCGATTGGCGGTCTGCACGAGATATTTCCAGATGGAGAAAATGATGGGGTTGGGTATGGTGTGAGGGGCAACACTTCCCACCATTCAGAGGACGTCGTCAAGATAACCTCAGGGGCAGGGGTAAAGCTTCGAGAATATTTCCTCTTTGGGAATGTTATATTTGAGTTTGATGGGTATTAGCGGGACTTTACTCCAACGACATTCGCTGGCTTTTTTAATGCCAAGTGGAAGCAGCCTCAACCTATGGTAATGCTGACATACTGCAAATACTTCGCATGGCAGGCCTTACGTATGGCATTATCCGCTCGCGAGTCCTGCAACTGATCCTCCGTTGCACATTTGCTCCTTAAGATGACTAACAATTCCACATGTGTTCTGGTTTTCCACTTCGAGTTGCGCGTGATGCATGGCCGAAACGGGCAAACAAAAACCTCGACTGTCTATCTCCTGATCTCCGCACCACAAAAGAGCCTCTAGATGAATCATGTCATTCGCAGACCACGCTCGGACTCGGGCTGAAGGGTCGACACAGCTTCATAGCCAACCCGGGAAGGGGAGCCGTGATGTTGGTGGAGAAATCCGGGTCGTCGGGGTCGGTAAGGGGAAGAAGAAGGGGAAGGATATCGAGTGGGCCGAAGGACTAACGGTTTCGAAATCTGTGTCTGGTAAGCTTTTTGAAAATGGTCGAAAGTTCTCCGATTACTGATATGAATATCTGTAGCAAAAGGCCAAGTGGTGAGCTCTTCGCGGCCCGGGCGGCAAATCCAACATCCCACTGACATCTAAAGGGCCTCCAATTTGTTGCAGAAACGGGGACACATCGTCCAGATGGCAGTGTCCGTAACCTTATACGTTCCCATGCTCGCCGCAAGCAGACCAAGGGACAGTCGCAAACGCCTGCCAAGCTACGGTCGCAGCCAGTTGAGGAATCAGGTCAACTGGCTCGGAAGACGAAACCTAATCCACAGCTGCAACGAGTGCCACAAAGTGGAGAGGCCTTCACACTTCCAAAAGGCTTGTCACTGGGAGCTCATATATTTGATCCTTTTGGAACGCTCTCTCCTCGACGCCAAAAGGAATCCCAGGCACTAGTGACGCACTGTAAGTCCACAGCTATCCGCTGAGTAACGATAGAGATCGTGACAGCAGATCAAGTGCCTCCATAGTGCTGGTATAATTAAAGTTTGATGCACTCTGCACGTCATGCTAATCGGTGTGACGGTACTGCAGATCAAAAGGTCTTCCGCCACTCGTATGCCTCTCCTCACCCTCGCGAGAAATGGCTACCATTTGCCTTTACCGACCCGCTTCTGCTGCAAGCGACATTGTTCATATCCGCCATGAGTCGAGCCGTATTACACGGCAAGACTTTTGGTGCCGATGTGCTGTTTCACAAGGAGATGACAATGGTTCTTTTACAAAAGAGACTTGCCGACACCAGCAAGAGAGCATCAGATGCTACAATCTGTGCTGTTAGTTGTTTGATACTTCTTGAGGTACGCTTGAAAGATTATTGTATCTGTTCGATGGCTAATGTCAAGTAGGATCTGGGGGCAACACAGCATGGCGCAACCATCCACATGAATGGCCTCGAGGCCATGGTTAATAGCCGAGGGGGCCTCGAAAGCTTGTCTAGATTCGCCCGTGTACTTTCAATCTGGTTAACAGGACCCACTACACGCTGAATCCATCTTTTACTGACTCTGACACCTAGGACTGATAATTTTACCTCTGTACTTTTAGAAACGAAGCCACGATTTGACCTAGTCGATTTGAAACCACCAAATTTCACGGTTGAGTGGCGACCGTACAACGACCTTGCAACGAGGTATAAGAACAAACTCGTCAACTTAACTCATCTTCCTGAGCTAGCCGCAGAGACTGTTGAGGTCTTCTGGTCTTTGCGAACATTGACACTGGCTAAAGAAAAGGTAACCGCAGGAAGGGCTAAACAAAAGGATGGCGAATCGTGGAGCGACGTCTTGAATTATTTAGAACGACGAGTAATACTTATTGCTCAGTCCTTTGAAGCTTGTTATGAGGGAGGTCCGGACACCTTCATATACTACATCTTCTCGACCGCAATGACTCTTCATATCATCATGTTTCTGCACGATCATTCACAGGGGCTTCCCTTGCTTTACCTACTCTCCACTCGAATTCGGCGGCAAATCGAGCTATCAAATATACCTATGCTCCAACTTCGGTACCCTGAGATGATGATGTGGGTCTTGGTACTCGGCGGCCTCAGCTCAGCAAATGCCGAAAATAGGACATGGTTCGCTGGTCTCCTTGCGCAAGGATGTGAAGCTTCTGGCATCCGCGGTGGGAACGAGCTTGCTTTGACTTTGACAGAATTTATATGGACGGAACTATATCGCTGTCCATTTGCAGCAAGGTTCTGGAAAGACGTTGCTGCAGCTCAGAATATGGAAGGTGGCTATGAAACATCGCAGTTGACCGACAGCATCGTCGCTTATAAGTTTAACATCTCAACACCTGATGCGATAGAGCCAGAGATACCATATACCAACCCTCTTGCCACCCCAAGTTCGGATAAGAATCTCAGTCTATCACTTAGCAGCTCGTCGCCGATAGACGATGTGATTGAGGAGATAACGAACGAATGGGAGCAATACACGGACCAGGAAATCAGCGGAATGCCCGTCGAAGTATCTTTCAGGACGAACTAAGACCTTACGTCAAAACTCTGCGTACATCGCTCCTTGATTCTCTTAGATATCATAAGACAACCCGCCAGATTATTCTGATATTTCTATGAGAATAAGATTAAATGTTCTAGATAGAACAAAAGGATGGTTCTTATTCACTTCTCCTAAACAAGCTAGTCAGGATCTCTGGCCAAAGTGCCTGGGTGTACCCAAAGTTTGGACACATGTTCATACCAATGAACATAGGAACCGCAGTCGCATTCATATTTGACAACAGTTGGACACAGGATCGCCAAAATAGGCGTAAGGGGCATCATGCAACGGCCAAAACCCTGCCCTAGAGGCAATCTTGAACCTTCGAGCTATTGGTGGATGAGGACGAGAGTACGGCAAGGGCAAGACTTACAAGGCTACAGAATGACAGAGCTAGTTGACACCAACCAGCCACCATTGACTATGGAAGGCTAGACCGAGAAGGGTTCAAAATGTCTGTTTGGTAAACGACCGACAGCTCTCTGAACTCTAACATTGACGACTTCGATGAAAGGTGTTTTGATAAAGGAGAACACACGACCGCAATGCCCGGCAATATAAAGACGGTCAAATGGGAACGGATAACTCCCAGATATGGGAATAGACCGTCTTCGTCAAAAGATCCTTGGATACGATGAGCAAGTGGCTCTGGCTCACTTTGCTGCCCATGATCTATGAATGGTTCCCTAGTGTTCAAAAGAAAGCGATCGTATCTATGCAATAGCAATCGAAGGGAGATCAGCCGGTTGAAATTGAATCTTGGGTGGACATTGAAAGAAATATTTTATACTTCAATTTCAGTATGTTAAGTCGAAAGTTGCATGCAAGAGATTTGTTAAGCTTGAGCAAGTGAGTGACGTCACCATGTAATCCTTGCGATATTTTGCTCAGAGCCTCGCGTCTTGGCAAGGTGTCGAAATGTCATCCTCATCAATTGCCTCGCTGCGTCGTACAAAAAAAGAAAACTAACTTCATTCCCGATATTTGTGACCCTCTTTGTTGGTAGTACACTCCTTGCACAATGGAAATACCGCTCAAGAAGCACCACCGTGCTCTCTTTCGCCTGTCGAAGTTCATTTCTCCTTGACAAACTCGCCGCCGAAATGCCAAACGCAATCCTCTTCCCACACCTCTCTGCCACTGGCCCTGCGCCATCTCACCACGAAGTCAGTGCTGCACATCGCGAGTACTTCTATAAACTACTCGAAAATGGCTCAGTACGACCTCTCATCTTACACTACCATTTCGCAGGCTGTCTCCTCCTCCTTGCCTACCTCTCCATACCACACAAGACGCGTCCATGGGTCTATAAAGCGAGATGGCTGGTGCTGGCTTGGAATTGTTGGTGGGGGTGGAAGACTTTGTGGGAGACGAGTAGTGTGAGCTCTGCTGTCAATTTCATTGTTGGGTTGACGGCGGCTTGGAATTGGGTGTATAGCTTGACGTGGTTGGTGTTTTACAGACCGCAGTGGGATGTACAGAGAGTGAAAAGAAGGACGGCTGAGAGAAACGCTTATGGAAATGACCAAATACCTGGAAAGGCTCCAGCTGTGATGGAGCGTAAAGTAGAGCTGAATGGGAGCATTGGACACAATACCAATTTGAACTTAGCAGCACGCCATAGAATTCAGTCAAACGACGAAGAGCATGACTCTCAGAGTATGCCGAAGGGCAAACCCGTTCCAACAGAGACCATCACGAAAGAGTACTTCTGGGAGTCTTATCCGGACACCTTCAGTCACCGCTTCAGGTGGCTCTCCGATCTTCTCGTCAACTTTCGTCTTCCGGGTTGGAACATAGCAATCTCTCAACTCCCATCGCCACCCCAATTTGCCAGCAGATATCTACCTGGTATCAAACAAGATTCAGTGCACAGTGGCATCTCCCACACAGGTCTACGACGATGCGAAAGTCGTGAAGATATCCTCTGGACCTACGTACCACGCTTTCTCTTAGGATACTTCGCCCTAGATCTCATCAAGACCATCGCAATCCGCGACCCCTATTTCCTCTTCGGCCCAACAACCTACGCCCTCCCACCCTTCCTTGCAAACCTGCCCCCGATATTAATATATACCTACCGTCAAATCCTCACCGCATGCGTGATCCTCACATCCCTAGAGACTGGCCTCTCCCTAAGCCCCATCGTATTCTGTCTCCTCCTAGGTCCCAAATACCTCGGCGAGCAAGGCGAACCATGGTACTACACTACACACTGGGGCTCTGTATCCAATATCCTCGACAAAGGACTGAATGGATTCTGGGGGAATTGGTGGCATCAACTCTTCCGCTTCGTCTTCTCCGCGCCAACGTATTTCCTCGTGCGTGTTGGGTACATCTCTTCAAAGTCCAAGACTTTCAAACTCCTCCAGCTTTTCTTCGCATTTGCGATTTCTGGCATCCTTCACGCCGCTGGTTCCGTATCTACGATTCCAAAAACGCAGCCTTTAGACTTTATAACTTTCTTCCTCCTACAAGCCCTTGGCATCTTTATCCAAACTGTACTTTGTTCGTTATTGCATTTACATATCAAGACATATCCTAGAATCCTTAGACGGCTGGGTAATTTCCTTTTCACTGTCATCTGGCTCCTCTCCACGAGTTGGTTGCTCGTAGACGAATTTGCACGAGGCGGCGTCTGGTTATTTGAGCCGGTTCCGATTAGT
This sequence comes from Hymenoscyphus repandus, assembly GCA_001414415.1. Taxonomy (NCBI): domain Eukaryota; kingdom Fungi; phylum Ascomycota; class Leotiomycetes; order Helotiales; family Helotiaceae; genus Hymenoscyphus; species Hymenoscyphus repandus. Next base: position 106,696 of record LLCE01000093.1, read on the forward strand.
CTTCTTAGAGGTTTGGGATTCGGCGTTGAGGGAGATAGATGGTGGTGTTGGGAGCACATGGGTTCGGGTTGGTATCATGGGAGAAGATGGTGGGATAGTGGGTTGGCGTTATTTTGAAGTGAGTTTTAAGGATTTATGATGGATTCTTTGGTGCTTGAATTTTAATTAGAAATGATACGCATTCATGTGGAAAGCTTCAGGGTGGGAAATAGGACATAAAGACAAGGCGGCTCGAATAGTGGCTTTTTTGCACTGGGTCTTTATTAGCCTGTCTAAATTAGTGTCAACAGTGTCGATAATTGAAGCTATGAACAAGAGATATCATGAGACGGAGTAAACATGAATCAAATAAGCCATTCAAGAAGACATCCAGCTATGCTTTTAGTCATCTTTTGATCTACGCTCAGTTATGCCGTAATATGCATCAACATCGGGACTTTTTCTGCTTCCTCATGCCTCATGCCTCATGCAAACATGCAATTATAAACTCCAGTCCTCAAAAATCGAGAGATCGCGATGTGGCAGAATAGTTGAACGGACATAGAAGATTATCCTACAACTCAAGGCATGACTTCCTCGGTCTCCTCAACGATCTCCTCAACAATCTCCTCAATAACTTTGTCCTCGCTCTCATCGGTCTTCTTGATAAGGCCCTCGATAGGATCTAATGGCAAGCCACGAGCTTCACGCTCCTCGCGAATATCCTCCTCAGTACTTGCTCTCCACGCCAGCCATTCGTCCAAGAGTCTTCGTCTGTGCTCGACGACTGCAAGATCAGCAGACGCACCACGGTCGGCATCCTCCTGCTCAAAGACCTTGCTGATTTCACGAAGGTTCTTGCGAATCTGCTTTTGTTCTTCTTTGGTCAATAGCGTTGGTGGTCTTGGGCGCCAGAGCCACTGCTTGAACTTCTCGACAGGCTCTTCGCGGAGTTGTTCGCCTTTGAAGTCGTAAAGATGGTAGCCATTTTCCATCTGTTCAATCAATTAGCTAAGCATTGAAATAGACACACCAGATTACTTACAGCGTGCTTCCAGATACTGGCACTGGTGGCAACGAATCTTCCAGTAGGATCCCAGTCAATATCAGTAACACCATAGTGGTCGGCCACATTCATGAGTTGGAGATTTGCTGTGAGGTCTTTCTCGTTTTCTGGTTTCTCACCTTCGAAATCCATGTCGAAAAACTCCATATCAAAGCTTTGTTGGGAGTGTACTGTGGCCACAATGACGAAACGGCCTTTGGGAGACCAGTAGATTGCATTGCTGTTCTTCTTGTCATACGTTCTGATGTGCTTGAAGTTTCCGACACCCGGACCCTTGACTTTTTCCGGGCAGTAGAATGCGACGGATGTCTTGGGTGGGACAGCAGATGGCGCAACTACTTCAGCAGTTGTGATGATAACAAATCGGTCGCCCTTTGGTTCCCAGGCGAAGTTGATGACAGTATCCTTGATTGAATCGACCACCTCAACTGGAACTCCTTTTTCTTTGACTCGGAAAATTTCTAAACTGGTAGCTAAAGATTTCTTTGACTTGGAGTGTCGGTCAACTTTGACGCATAGGTATGCAGCATCAGATTGCCAATGTAGCTTAGCATCGGTAACACTGAAGAGATTGAGTGTTCTGACGATTTCCTTGGATGGAACGCTCATTAATCCGACCTTTGCGGGATTGCTGCCAATTTCAGGTGTCCAGTAGCAGAAGAGTTGTTCATAGGTCTTAACGCCGTCACGCTTTGGTGTAGCTGGAGCCCAATCAAAGTCCATAACCCCATCGATTTTAATTGATGTCTTGTCAAGCAGACCCATTTTGGGGAGCTCGTAAACCGAGATCGAAGTACCCTGTGTCAAACGAGCAACGTATTTGTCGTCGGCAGACCACTTGAATGCTGGCCAGATGATCTTCCTTTTTATGGGCTGTCCATTCTCATCAGAGGAATTGCTTGGGAGCTCGATATTAGCGAAAGAACGGAGTGGCTTGCCGGTCTCGATATCCCAGATAACATAGTTCTTGCCGTCATCCTCGACGGTCAAAGCAGGGTGACCTTCTTCGCCGATGGAGATTGGGCGATTTGACCAAGTGGTAAGGTACTTCTCTCCTGGTGAGAAATCGACCAAGTTTACGAATGGATGCGCGAACCGCTTCTGTCTGGTCCACGATGGTCCACCCCAAAGTTGTACACCCTGTTGATGCATAGATGTCAAAAATGTTCCCTGCGGCGACCATTGAACGAAAGATTCCGTCCAATGTTGTCGATCGACAATGCTCTCCGGCGCATCTTTATCGTTGTTCCATAGCACTTGCACCCGATCGTCCTTGTACATAACAAACTGGTCTCGTCCTCGGCCGCTTGGGTCTGCGAGCCATGACCTCAGATGTTCCTTCTCTGTGAATTCGTCGATCTTAGGTGGGACAAATTGTTCTTCGATACGTCCTTCGCGACCAAAGCGGTCGATATCGGTCATCTTATTCACCCTCAGTTGATGCTTCCTGTCAAGTTGAACCATATCAAGAGCTTTGCACGCTGCAAGAGCCTCTGCGGGGGTAGAATATTCCACGAAGGCGAAGCTATTCCTAATCAGCATTGCAAAAAGGGCAGCTGAGCTGGTGCTGCCTACTTGAAAGATTTGCCATCTTCACCAAGTGGCATGTGTATCGAATCCTCGCGCGTCTTGCCCACAGCGTTCAACTTTCGTAGCAGGAATTTGATCAGCTTTGGCCGTGTCTCCTCTGTGACATCTGGTAATCCATCGATAACCACAAATGTGTCAAGTCCTTGTTCAAGTTGAACCTCGAAGCGCTCTCGTAGATCGGAGAAGTCGAGTTCTTCTTCCTCGTCATAATCGTCCTCCTCCATATCTGCTAAATGATCGAAGCTCGGCGCCATGATTGCGGTTTAAAGAGACCAAGGATGTTGTGAGAAGCTCTTTGCTCGGCCTTTGTGGTGTGCGCTCTCTTTGACGAGGGGGATGATTCCGCGATTGGAATTTTGTCAATTTTTACCCCACTTGATGTGTGAAGGTTCGTTTGCAGCCGCGTCTTGGTGTTGCAGACTCAATAAGGTCAGTATGGAGACAAACAAAATTCGTTGTCTCTGCGAACAAGGAACTAGATCGCGCTGCAGGGAAAAGTATTGCGGTATGTTACGACTTTGGTGCTTTGTGGTGACTTTCTGATAACAAAATTGCGCGACAAGGTTACTAGACTGTGATTGGCTCAAAAAGCGAGCTGAGCTTGGTCATTTATCACGTGTCTAGCAACAACCTCATCCCGTCCCATAGGACTATCGAATCTCGACTTATCTTCATTCTTCATCTTACAGCGAACTCAATAGACTAAATTGGATGCGCTCCCGCAATGGCCTCTAACTGTATAGCTTCTCTAGATCGATATCTTTTTAATATAAAAATCCCCAATCTCCAACACCAAATAATTTCTAAATGGGCTCACCAAAACTTTTACAAGCCCAGAGGCATCAAGATCTCTGCACCTCATGTAAAGAAGTGGACTTTACAGCTACGTTTTCAGAGGATGAAATCGTGCCGCCCACAGGAAGATCTATATTATCTCTCGGCAGAAGATCACGGAAATTCCATTGTGACATGTGCCGCTTCTTCCTTGCACTCTCGCCGACGTATAAGAGGAAATACAAAGTTCATGTCAGGCTATTCGATCAAATCAAGCAGTCAACGGGGAAAGAAGACGTTATGAGAGCCACGAACGTTCCTCGAACATGTTTCCTGAGTGTTCTTCGAGAGAATACTAGACTCGAATACGATTCCTCAATCGAAGAAGAAATTGCTCAAGCCGGGGTCGTTGTTTATCTTCCGACAAATTTCTCCTGCATTTCTAATGCTCCAGTCAGTGTGATAAACGCTACAACAGTTGACTTTAAGTTGCTGGCCATTATGATGCAGACCTGTCAAAGCTCGCATTCTCTCTGCACCACGGTTAATGTCCAAACATCGCTTACATACATATACCTCATCAATTGTGTCGATCATACTGTTGTTAGACAAAGTCCAAGCCAAAGTTATCTGGCGCTCAGTTACGTATGGGGCGAGTCAACTCCTAAGATGACTTCTCAAGCTTCGCATAAAATGAACTGGCCTGAAGGGTCTTTTTCTTTTAGTGAGGCACCTTTGACAGTTCAAGATGCCATTCGTGTTGTTCTATATCTAGGAAGAACATATTTATGGGTTGACAGATATTGCATAAATCAAAGCGAAGGTCTAGAGAAAAGCATGATGCTTCGAAACATGGACCAGATTTATGAGAACGCTGAGGCAACTATTGTTGCAATGTACGGCGATAAGGACAAAGATGGGCTTCCTGGTGTGTCTGTAATACCAAGAAGACAGCCCTCGATTTGGACGAGAGATGGAACACTACTCTCCTCTTGCCCACCGATTTCAACCCTAATCCAGACTTCAAAATGGGCAACACGTGGCTGGACATACCAAGAAGCGAGACTTTCCAGAAGATGCCTATTCTTCACAGAATATCAAGTTTACATGGTATGTCGAGAAACAACTCGAAGCGAGGCTGTGCCATCACCAGCTGGAACCTGCTTGATATCATCACTATTGAACGGGAGCCGTATTGACGCTAGTCTTTTGGGACCACGAACCTCTATTGCGAACGGCTTCTGCCGAGATAGGCTTGCCTTCACTCAGAGAACATTGACCTATGAGTCCGACATTCTAGATGCCTTCCGAGGTATTCTCAACCATTCCCATTTCATTACTTTTTGGGGTGTCCCAATTACGCCTGCAAAAGCCGCCATGCATCCAAACACTGGTCTTGCTTTAGGTCTTCTGTGGACAAGAAAACCCCAGTGGGCTGCTCAAAGACACTTGTTGTCTACTCAGGAAGTCACACGAGTTCGTCGACTCAATTTCCCAACTTGGAGCTGGACGAGTGTGTCAAGTGAAATATTCAATGAAGGTTATGGGGAAAAATCAGTACTCGGGAGCTACCTTGCAGCAGACGCCAGTGTTGATAACAAAAGTGATACTTACATCCGCTTCTGGGTGTACTTGAATGGTGTACCAGTCCCCCTCGATGAAATTGTACCAAAACAGCAATCAAACATTATCGCTGAAGACTCTCCTCTCCTCCTAGTCGAAGGCGAAATCGTTCGGCTCACGCTCACTCGTGGTAAGCAACCATACCGAATTCGGGACTACGAGCACTTGTCTCTTTCCTTCTGGGCAGCATTCGATCTGGACCAGGACGCAGGAGCAAACCAAAACTCAGCTCAAGATGAGAATGAGAACTTAGATGAAGACGCTCTAATATTGATTGACTGGAATGACAGTCAGAGAAAGTCGAAAAAGAGATTTGTGCTGATGTTGCTTCGATGGGTAAGAAGTAATAGAGCAGAACGAAAAGGACTCGTATCTGAATATAGGAAGGAATATGATATTGAAGAGCTGAACAAAATTCCGAGGACTCGGAAGAAATTCATCTTACAATAAACCATCCATTACTTAGAATTTCCATGTCACAATGACAATGGCCATTGTTCAGCTTACTTTTCCCTTGATAAGGCCTAGATCCTTTGGTTTCCAATCGGCCTCAGAAAAAGGCTACTTAGGCAGCAAGACGGCTCTTCTAATGCACTTGGTGGAACACAGCGTTGGGGAATGAGGCTGAGAGTACTACAAGATTTTAGAGTGAGCCAGTCATAATCCATGGTCAATTCCACGGGCAAGACCGACACTGCAGCAAGATTTTAGAATGAACCATTCATCATCCTTGGTCACATACGTCTCACTGCGCCTTGCGGGAAATTTTAGAGCATAATTGGTGCAACTTTATGCTTGTTGCTGTAGGTGAACCACAAGAAAAAGCTGAACTATCATTCCTCATCCAGCAAAAATCTTCACTTCTTAGAGAATTAACAAGCAGCCTATCTTCTAACTATCTCGCTACGAATTGTTCCCAGATTTCCATGGCACCATCCGTTATAGAACCCGAGACATGGGATGAATTGAAGCTTCGCATCCAACAAATCTACTTTGATTCTAACTTGAAGTCACTAATGGCGACGATGAAAAAGAATCATGGCTTCATTGCAACGTGAGTTAATACTTAATTTTTTCAACGAAAATCCTTCCATTACGACCACTATGATTTAGATTGTATTTTTGGGTTAAGCCGTGAGGACTGGATACCTACAACACATTTGGTATTGCTTCCTAATGAGTTTATCTTCAATCTGTTCATCCGATCGGGGTGCCGGAGAAATTTTCCCTCTCTTAATATGGATCCCATGAGTATGGTACTAAATTCGATACAAGCGCGCTGCCTCGAGAGGACAGAAGGAGACTTGGAAGCTCGCGTGAGGAAACTTCTCTCTCCAATTGACCACGAATCTTTCCTGGAATGCATCAACTGTTTTGTGTATTTTTTCTCAATCTGGATTTTCACCTCGATCGGAGCTATGATCGCCGGGGGTTCACTATTATAGAGCACGTTGTCTATCAGCCCAGATACATCCTTCAAAGGCTACTAGCTCTAAATCATCGGTCGATCAACGCTTTCTTCCATTTTGTCTTGAGTATTGCACAACAAACAAGCGAAATGTCAGCAGGCAAATCGTTACTTGAAGCGGATGTCAACAGGAATCTCTATCATATGCACACAGAGGTGTTATTATACAGGCCATAGAATTTGATCACGTTGAGCTTGTTCGACTACTTCTCGACGAGGGAATAGACGCAAATATTCGTGTTGGCGCTCTAAATGGGCAAGTAGCTTTAATTTCTGCTGCCAAGAGCGTAGAGATGTTGAAGCTGCTTGTAGAGGCTGGAGCCCAAATCGACGTGTTGAGCGACCAATATTTAAGTTTGAGACTCCTGACACCACTTCACGCTGCGATCGTCCGACAGGACGTCGAAATCATTCGAGGTTTTCTTCATGCTGGTGCAGATATTAATATCTGTTATGAGATTCCTCATGGTGGTAACATGCAAATACTCGAATGTGCAATACGCGCCGACAATGGACCGCTCATCAAGCTTTTGCTCGACGCTGGTGGCAAGTTCTCCGGATACATCAAATTACCTCGCTACTTGACTTGCATCGAATTAAATCGGCACCAGGCTTTTCCTTCGGAACTGCTCTTTGCCATTGCCCAACATGCCACAGAAGTCACGAAGGTTCTTACTACGAGGAGCTCATATATGGCCAAGACTCGCGCCGGAGAGTTTTCTTGGGCAGCTCTACGCGATGCAGCTAAATGCGGCCAGCTAGAGATAATCGAATTATTACTTGAGTCAGGAACAGATGTAGATGCTTCGAGCCACTGCTGTGATGAGATTTATGCAGGGACATATGGAGAAGCATTTGCGTTCGAAGTTGATTACGGCTATTGTGGCGTGCCGATCTATCCAACGGCACCTCATATCGCTGCTGTAGAGAAGGGAAATTTTGAAGTTGTGCGAAAGCTGATCATTAATAACGCTGACGTCAATGCCATAACTTTCGGTTTCCATGGATCCTGCCCACTAGAATCAGCCATGGTTCTTGGGCATGATAAGGTTACGAGAATTTTGATCGAAGCTGGTGCCTCTCTACCACCTTTGGAACCGAATGGTAATAGATCTCGCGAGCTAGTATCCGCTGTGAGTCTCCGCAATACAAAAAGGGCAATAGAGTTAGTCGAAGTGGGAACAGATCCAATTTACCTTTTGGAGTATGATTGGGGCAGCATGAAAGTTGGCTATCTAAACATAGAAACCACTCTTCTCAAAATCTATTCTAGTGTCATTGATTTATATAGCTCTCGAACTGGAATCAACCTATTCCAATTAGCTTTGGACAGGAAGATGTACGAGTTTGCCCGACTTTTCATCACACAAACCGGGAATGTTAATATTCCATTGCGAACCAATCACGACGAGCAACTTTTATATCCTTTGGACTATCTTTTCAAGATATGCAACTTCGATCCTCTCCTCACACCAATAAAAATGCCCTCGAAATGGGTAGATATGATAAACCTGCTGTTAGAAGAAGGTGCTCTGATAAATCAGCCTCAGAGGGCACTTGTAGCAGCCGCGAAAGCAGGCCATTTGCAGATATTGAAGGTGGCTGTAGAGGTGAATAGTGCTAATTTCAGCCCAGAATCGCTGTATGAGTCTTTGGTGATTGCCGTTCACTGGGGAAATCGCGAAATGATCGATTACTTGCTATTCATTGGCGCTAAAGTGAATACTCCAACAAACCTATCGATGCCATCATTAATTACACAAGCAATTGGACGACAGCATGTGTCGTCTTCCAGAGATGGACTTATAGATCTCATTAAGCTTTTTATAGAACGGGGAACTGATGTTAATGCGCGGGGTCCCAGCACCTATGGCGGTCGCGATAGTATTACAGCGCTTCAGCTCGCAGCCAGAATAGGAGCCCAATTGGTTTCTTTCTTCATAAAAAATGGAGCTGACATTAATATTGAAGGATCTGAATACACAGCACTCCAAGGCGCCGTCGGATCTGGTAACATTCAAAATGTCCTTCTGCTCCTAGAGAGCGGAGCAGATGTCAATGCACCCGGACCTTCGTGGAGACAGTATCTGGATGCATTATTTTGGGCAGCCTCAAGTGGAGCTATTGACTTGGTTCAATTACTGTTGAACGCTGGAGCTACATCTTATGGAGGCGCCATTGAGATTGCTTCTAGGCGGGGACACATCGTAGTGGTGGACATGATCGTGGACTGGAGGGACAATGACAGCAAGGTTTTTGCAGCGGATACTGAAGAATAAAATCACCCTGGGTTGGAGAAATACTGTCCTATGGGAGATCCCTGGCTGCGTTGTGTTGGAGAGACGAAGGATATAAATTTTTACCTTGTTTATTTGCATTATTCGTGTTCGGAGTTTTGTCCCCCAAAACATCTATGCACTGAGGGTTTGTAGAACTAGGCTTCATCACAATGCGACTTATGACAGTACAAGAGTTCGAGAATCATTTATATTAAGAACAACATTCACCTGTCCCTTGAACGTCATATCCGCAACTTCAACTCTTAACGAAAGTCGGTTTGTTTTCCCATTGCACTTCGGCATTCTCACCATCCTACACACCACACACCACACTTCAATCTCCAATCATCCAGTCACTCTTCAAGAACCCCCATTCAAAAGGTTAATCGGCACACTGATACTATCTCCCGTAGCAATATCCACACAAGTCAAAGCACTAATCAATAGTCCACCGGGCTTGCAGCAATAATTCTTCGTAGTCCCTGCTCTCTCAGCCACCTCCCTCTTTGCCGGAATTGGACCGTTGATTGCACTGATCGGGATATCAATAGTCGTGCCGGTCAAAACATTGACGCAGTTGAGGATCTCGATTGTGGCGGGCCAGCTGCAAGTGAAAGAGCAGCCTACTGGGTAGGTAGGACCGCCGGGATTGGTACCAGTTGGAATAGGGAGGGCTGGGGTGCTGACGGGTGGGAGACCGGTAGGTACGGGGAGGGTGGGAGTGTTTGGGGGCTTGGGGGTGGTGACGGGACCGGATGGACAACTGTTGTTGGGTGGAGTATCCTGAAGGGATGTTAGATTGTGGAGTTTGAAAGTAAGATGAGCGGGCCTTACCCCAGTTGGAGCGGCCATGATGTTGGCAGCGAGTGCCGCTGTAAGGACGGTGATAAGTGAGTATTGCATGATGAAGGTAGTTAGGCTTATTCAATCTGAAGAAGATTGGAGTGAGTGGGAAAACTTTGGCTCTTGTTCTTTCTTTGCTCTGAGCGATGCTTGATGATGAGAGCAAGTGATGAGGATTTGAAGGATATTTATACACCTTTTCTCGGAGGTTTTCCTCCATGCCCAGCCTTGAAGTCTCGTTTTAGTCATTCGAGTCGAGCTCTTTTTCCGGAGATGCATATTAAGATGGCGTGGTTCATCTGCTTGAGCTCTTATTCATACGGGAAACGATGGAAATTAATTATGGCTTACGCAAGCGGAGAGTGTGATACAACGCTATTGACTTTTTTAAGTCTATATTGGTATGCCATTGAAGTGGTGCAAGTGAACATGGGACTTGGCGACTCCTCATTACAAGATTAATTAGGATGGGATAGGAATAGGAATAACTTAATGTCTTTGCATTTCTAGGCAGCCACAGTGACAAGACAACCAGGTCAATAACTTCAGTTCGTTGGATTATACTGCAAACCCTTTCATAACTCTACGTTGCTCTAAAAGTGTTTAACCAGTTACTGAATCCTCTCCTAGATATACGGCCATTTCACTTTTTCTTCCCATCAACCCACAAAATCAGAAGTGCTCTTACGAATCTCAACTGGAATATCCTTATATCTTGGGAAAATTTAAGAGGATTCGATTTGGTTATGAACCCAGAGCTTTGCCGCGCAGTCTCACAACTAAGGTATAATTCATCAGATCAGGTAATATTTACGCAAGCAGAGATCGGCCATCATAGTGACTGATAAGTCTTAGACTTGCAGTCCTTCAATGCCCGAATAATTGCAGTACGTGCGATGTCATTGCACAGGCAATATACTCCCGTGTTTATATTATCCCGAGAGGGGAAATAGAAAGGGGGTAGAGCTAAATTTAAGCGAGAGACGATCATATCCACTTTCGAGCCCAACCTGACGGAAAAGGAACGGTAATGCAGGTTATATGCATACTGCAAGTTTGACTTCCCCGCAAATCTGAACTTGGCACTAAAATGAATAGCATTTGTAGAATCGCATACTCATTTGGCTAAAGTTTGATCACTGTAATAGAAAGCGGAATCTGTTTTTCGTCGTCCTGGCGCTGCATAACATATTGCATCTAGACCACAAATAACCACTTGTTGATGTTTTACATACTGAGAATGGTAGTGTGAACGAGGATCGAAAATACCAAGAAGGCAATTCAATTCTGAATTGATCACTAGCTTCCCTCTGCGGAGACCTTTTTCCGCTAGGTAAGGCTCAACTTGCTGCGTAAATGATACTGCGGAGTAGAACAATTCTTCACGGACAGAAAAGCTTCCAATTAACTTCCACCATAAAGTTTCAAAGTAGAACAACATCTTAAATTCAGGACACAGCTATGCTGCAGCTAATCGCTGTTCGAAATATTTAAACAGAGTCTGAATTTCTGTGAAATGGTAAAATGGAGGCTCTAATTAAGTAGAGAGGCCTTTCAGGCACACAGAAAGCTTTAGCTTCACTTGGCCACTAACAAATTCTCCGGGAATATCAAAGCACCGGGACTTTCACTTTAATCACATATGCAGTAGATATTCCTCGTTGTAGGCTATAAAGCTGCATTAAGAAGTATCGGGACCAACATATAAATTGTGGATAAAGGAAATTATGATGCCAGTGGCGTTGTATTCCACATGGGATATTCATGAGGGGCAGCTTCAACCTTGGATGCACCTCGTTGAAGCGCCTCGCTCACAAAAGAGCACTAGAATCCAAGGTATTTGAGATTCACCCAACTAGTTGCATAACGCAATTCCGTCTCTTGAGATATCGTCGTGCCATGTGCAAGAATAATGGAGGAAGGTCTGCATAGGAACAATGCAGCCGTATTTTTGAGTTCATCATGAGGAGAAATTTGGGTCATTATTCACAGAAGAATTATAATGAAAATTCCCCAAATTTACCGGCTAGATGTACAGAATCTTTAACTGATCCAAGAATTTCACCTTGTACGCTACCCTATTTCAGCGAGCTATTGCCTATTTGAATGTCACGAGAAGATACACCTACGATTTCCAGTTCATAGAGCACTCTTGAACTTGGCTAGAGGTGATATGACTTTGCCTAGCTGCCCATTGTAGTGCTGTAGAGCCTTGGGAACCACCAGTAGGTGCATTTATGTCTGCGCCGTTTTCTAGCAAAAGATGAAACAGCTCTATGTCTCCTTCCTTAATTTCTGTGGCTGCTTGGATAGCAGTAAGGAGTGCAATTGGGCGCTGTTGTGAATTTATATCAGCACAAAGACTTAGGAGATACCTAACTACGTCTACTCGATTGATGTTCACGCCCAAGCGTTGTTAAAAATTGCCACTATGAGAGGTGTCAACCTATGAGCCCTTGAAATCTTGTTATACTCGCACCATGAGCCAAGAGGGCTAAGGAACCTCGGGATTTCCAAATTCACAAAAAAAGTGGACCGAGTTATATAGTGCTCCTTTGAGCTGTTCCTGGGTCAGTCTAGTAGCCTCAACTAGTATGAACGACACCATATCAAGCTTCCGGCCATTGAGTTTCGACTCGGGACGTTTGAAAAACCGCAATACATGGAATGAAAGCCAGCGTTGAAAACAACACGAAGAAATTCGGTACCACATTTCAAAATCACATCAATCGCTCGCCTAATGTGACCCACATGGGCTTTTTGAGCGCCTAGACCAACTTCATCGAGTAGAAACTTGAAGAGCTAAGAATTACCTTTTCGTGATGCCACAAATAGCAGGCGTACAATATTCTCTGACGCATCAGGGCCATATGGGTCTGCGATGAGTTTTGGTGCTCTGCTATTTCCAACCCCGAGGGAGTAGGGCTGATTGACCTCAGTGAAGTCGCCCACAAGAACAGCTTTACGGCATGCAATATTCCTCTTGTAGTTCTCCAAAAAGGTCGATTATTTTATGCTTTTGGTGGCTCCATGCTCTAACAAGAACGAGGCTAGCTCAGTCGCTACCGGTTGAGCTCTTACCATTTGCAGCCCAGGTAGTGGAAGATCTTCAGTAATTGTAAGAGCATCAAGACTTGCCCCTGCATCTAGAAATTAACGAACTATCTCAAGACTGTTCTGCATTATCGCTATCAGCAGAGCGTTGGTGGAGTATTTGCCTACCTCGCACTATGTGTCTATAGTTGCACCTTCTTTCAGAAGAAGTTCAACAATTTCACTATTACCACTTCATATGGCCTCCTGTAGAGGACTAAGTATTTTGCTTGGATCTTTATTGAGTCGATAGACATAGAAATTACACCCAGGCAGTTACTAACTAAGTCTCAAGTCTTCATCATCAGGACAATTTATGTTCGCTTTCCCTCTCGCTGGTAAGAGTAGCTTTCACAAGTTCAATGCGTCGACCAAGGACTGCGGGCATTAAAGCAGTTAATGGAACAGCATATGAAACAGCATATGAAACAGCAAAGATAGCTGAAGAATGTTTTTTTTGCGAGCAAGTTGATGTCTTCCTAGCGCTAATCAAGCACCGTGCTACCTGGAGCTTACCCCTAGAAATAGCACTTATGAGCACAGAACAAATGTAGTCCTTCATAGTGTGGGAATAAAATACAGGATAACATGTAAGAGCATCAATATATGCCCCAGCATCAATTAGAACTTGTGTGAGTTGAACACTGCACGCTGCACCCAAAGAAATCTGGGGCCATCAAAGTTGTACCAGGGATATTCGCATCTGCTCCGTGATTGAAAAGGAGACTCGTAGCCATCTCGTTATCATACGAAATGGCAGTGCAGAGCAACTACCCCGGTTCACTAGCGCTTTTCTCGATGTCATTGTTGATCAATTCTCAAGTAATAGTGCGATTGAATCTTCAGATCGAGTGTTCGAACAAATGGCGTACAAAGGCTTGGATCATTGGCATTTGACGACATGCGAGTGGTCTGAGAATTGACCATGGAATACTATCAAGAAAAAGGTCCAAGAAGTTGTCCAGATATAGCTGCTCTAATTTATCGTTCAATAAAGACATAATTCAAGATCAAGAAGACATAGGGCTGAGGTAAGAGAAGGAAGACGACGCCTATTTTACATCAGAGATATTCCCAATATAGGGTAACAACCTTACCTTCCGTCTGAAGGAGGTCTTGTAATTGAAGGGAGCGTAGATTTTCTATATCGATATGTTGGAGTCTGTGCGAAGTCCTTGATAAGACAGCAGCTCTTATGTTGGAAGATACTGGCTTGGCATAACCAAGGTCCCATTCGTCCTGCTGTCCAAGTTGAAGTAGGCTGGCAGAAAATCCACTGTCGGAATCGTAATGAACAGGAAGCTGTGGAATACATGACTCGTCGAGGAATCTTGTTGAAAACACAGCCATGTTTGGGTCATCGTCTGTGGCCCTGATAACGTTGTCCGGAAGATTGGCGACTGAAAATTCGCTACCGTTACAATCATTAGCAAGCACCGATATTTCTAGAAACAGAGATGCATATGGTGCTGTAATTGGGCAGAAGCGGCTGCCTCCTAGGCATATTTTACATCCATAGGGATGATACTTTTTGGTTAGCTACAATGCTGGAAGAATTCCACCTCGTCGAAGCTTACCTGCTAAGAAATCATCTTGCTGCGTAGAAAGAGTCAATATGTCGTCTCTACTTCCTCGCGCCAATTAGTATCAAAATTTGAAGGGCCTGGTGCCGCATTGTTAGCCCCATTGTGATTGTGGCTATCGAACAGTGCAACTGGTGTGCACACTGACAGTACTGGAGGTGTCTGTGGACAAGGCGCTATATTTAAAGATAGCGTATGCAAAAACTTCTTTCAAGGACATTTCTCGCGATCTCTTTCCTGACTGTTTGATCTGGTATGCGGATACCGTGTCAATAAACTGCCGTTTCCTGGCCTTTTTGCTGGACCAGACGACGTTGTATGTATTTCCACTCTGCTCTGCTTGAATTATTCTTCCGTTCCCACTTCTTAAATTGACACTCATACTGTGACTTGCTAGACAGAAGTTAGTAGTCATCTTACTGCATGTGAGACGAAAGGCGTGATCTTACGAGGCACGGAAGTCGTTTTCTATCCTCATGTGAGCATCAACTTTTTTGAGAGTTTGCTTCTGGGTTAGATACAGATATTCCAGTGTAGATCTATGGAACTCCTAGTCGAGACCTATAGCTATGACAAGTTTGGAGAAGAAGGGTTGGTGTAAGAGCAGCCCCTAAAAGCGTGGCATACTTCTGAGTGTAGTCTTCGAGTAACTAAGATTGAGACTTTGAGCAAGGATACTCGATGCTGATTAAACAAAATATCATTGGATATTGCCGAAATCTTGGTCGCCACAAAGCACCTGACAGACATGCATTGAGTCCCGAAGAGAAACGAGTGGGAGGTGAACAGCCATTGCGTCGGGGCGGGGGGCGTAATTGCAAGATGATACCAGCATCATATTTGTATATGTTGTGTGGGTATCTACACACAATCGGATCTTTTCAACGCCTCCTGTAAAATACACCAATCTTTTAAAAGGCCCTCAAACCGTACTGCTCCTACTGGATGTTGCCCAAATCTTATGTGGGGCTCAGCCTTAACAACCACTATAGAGCCTGATCAGTGATCAGCCTTAGACCATGCAAATTGCATGGCCTGAATTTCGCAACAACTTAAGCTGGAATTAGCTCCTAGGATGACGATAGGTTTAGGACGAAATCTTCTTGCAGTAGTCGAGATCGAGCCTGGAATGAATTCCAGCATCGTCATTTTGATGACATCCCAAGTTCGACAATCGATTCCTCATTGGCTTGACCCACAATATCGCTGCAGGAGTTGCAATATTACTAGCTTGTCGACTTAATAGAAACGTGGTTGTCGTTTTATTTCACTTGTGGCTTAGGTACCGTTGGAGCATACCACAATCTTGCCAAGATTTTGGTTCGCTTAGCGTAGAGGTGAAGTTGAACTGTCGAATTTATTGTCTAACAGGGATGCATGGACGGCAACTCTCGGTCTAAAGTTTATGGCACGAGAAACAAGGTTCTTGAAAGGCGTGTGAGTGACTGCTATATATACTAGGAGGCATCAAATCGTTATTTATACCTTCTTCTTGCTGCTCAAAGATACGCCCAACCACGCATGTCAAGCCAATCATTTTCAATTATTCTAGTCACCACCCGACTGTTTGGAGCTCAAAGCCAGATCAAGTACTGTTCTTCCACCAAGAATTCAAGCCCGCAGATACGTCAAGCAAAATACAACAGCCATGGGTTTCTCATTCGCCCTAGAAGTTATCCTCGTTTATGGAGTGGTGACATTGTTCGCCACAATTGAGACTAGATTCAGGGATCTCTTCGATGATTTTGCCCACTTACAGCTCCTAAGGGTCATTGAAGCGCCATTCATCAAGCCCATACTCGTTTTGTGCCCCGTCCTGCATGTATGGAAGCCATTGGAGCTCATTATCGATACCGGTTATCATGGAGAAGGATTAGTCACCAGGAAAGTCGTCGAGCAAGACTTAAAGTTGGGAGGTCTTATCCTGCCCGCTGTTGAAAATGTTTGTTACCTACTTGACGGACAACCACTTCTAAGCACTGGGACAATTGAACTTCGATGGAAAGGTCTTCGGAGGACATTCAAAACACGATTCCATGTCATCGATGGTGATGATTTGCCGTACCAGATTCTGATTGGAGCTCAGGCAATTCACAGAGAGAAGATATTGAGATTCGGAGGATTCATGGGTCGGAGTGTTCATCCAAAGAGGTCGAAAGATGACAAGTCAAGCGACGAGAAGCGGAGGGAAGAGTGTAGGAAAAAAGCGGAGGCGCATGACCAGAGAGTTGCATCCAACAAATACTCAAGAGAAGATAAGCAACAACACGGGGGACAATCATCGTTGCAGAGTTCCGCGGGTTCTCCAGGAAAGAAGCACTAAATTTTGGGTAGAGGCAACGGCAGCTACTGATTGAACATTGTATAGGTGTTGATCCGTGTTGACCTTTTCATTGATAGCGCTTAGACCTTGTTCTGGTGTTGGTGAGAGGCATTCCGGGTGCAGAAGAAGCTAAACGTATCTTCAACTCTTGATGGTAAGTGTTGTGGTATAATGGTTCAAGATGGATTTCGGTTTCAGTGGCTCCGGGTAACTTCTCGTCAAGTGGAAACTGGATGTCATGCCTGAATATTTGAGATGAAAACAACTTGAACTGCGGCGAATCTATGAGGTCTAGATTAGTTTTAAGGTCTTGCGATGTTCTTTTACGTGAGGACTTACGCAGAAGTAGCAGCAAATATTTCCCCTCTCCTCGCGTTCGTAAATACAATCAACGAGGACGTGAACATGGTTGTGAAAATCCCTACAAGACCGAGTCGGGTGTTCATAGACTTGACGCAGTACAGGATGATGACAGCCAGAATAGGCAATAAGGAAGCAATAGAAGTAGTGATCGAAATGGAAAATTTCTCTATAGTATCATCTCGGTATCTGGTGATGCCGGTCTCTAGATCTTCAGGTTTCTTTACTCGGTGCCAGAAGATATGATGGAACCAGGGAACAAATTTCTCGGAGAACCAGCAGGAGAATGGGTCGCTGCTCACTTCTCTACGAGAGCTGAGTGCTAACAGATCAGAGTCAGGGTTGATGGAGCTTTTTAGGTCTCCCCATGTATGTCGATCCTCGCCTTCGAGTGCAAGATTGCCCATGTCAGGTCTGTCTAACCAATCCTGAAGCATTCGAAGGTCGTATTTGTTTGGATTCGATAATTGGTGAATTGTAGCTTGTTGGATAATGAACTCGTCTAAATTTTCAAATCAGATGATAAAAATGACAAAAGAAGCGTTGACTTACTGTATTCCTTCAATTTTGCACGAATTGTCAGCACTAGCCGCAATTGAGCTTTATCTTCGTCGTGTTGCGAGTCATTGAGCCAGTACCAGTCGTTTGCATAAACACGATCACTACCCTGTTGCGACAGGTTGTCCGTGGACTCCAAACCCCGAAGATCTCGCTCGAGATGAGTTATTTCAGCTTGAAGGTACAACAGATTTTGAGAATTGAGGCTCCCAAATCGACGGAATATCGCATTTTCGGAGTATTGGCCCATATGACAAGCGAGTTTTGGATAACCCTCGACTAAAGTTGGCTTCCATGGTTCTAATGCTATCGATGAATTCTCTGCTGGCATATCAAAGACGATTTGATCAATATTTTGGAACTAACTTGCTTGCAGGCGTGAGAAGCAAATGAGCCAGAGGTTTTATCATATAAGAAGCCATAAGTAGAGCCTTGTATCTTTTGACAACACATCCCACATTAGATTACGCCTAATTTAGAAGCCTGCAGCATTTCGACAAATGATAATCACGGGAAGTTTATTTTTGAATTTTAATCACATTATGGAAGATCTATAGGACTTGACGTCGGCTATGGGAGAATGATGTTCCGGTGTCCTTGAGCCTCAGGCACTAATGAGGCTGCCGCTCTTTTCTGCGCGTCAACTTTCGAAGAAGTTCGCGCGACGGTGAGGCTTGTCGTCAACTTTTTTTTTCATACCGCAACGAAAGCTCAACATGGCGTCCTTCAACCCTACCCAGATCTTTGATGATGGAACGACGGAGGAGAAGGGAGAAAATGCCCGTCTTTCCGCATTTGTGGGAGCTATTGCTGTTGGAGATCTAGGTAACTGCCGTCTACTAGCTATATCTATAATGCAGACAACTAATAGGCGTTAGTGAAATCAACATTAGGTCCCAAGGGTATGGATAAGATTCTACAGTCTGCATCGACTGGCGAAATTTTAGTAACGAACGATGGCGCTACTATCCTCAAATCTATAGCTCTGGATAACGCTGCTGCGAAAGTGCTAGTCAATATCTCCAAGGTCCAGGACGACGAGGTGGGAGATGGAACCACATCAGTCACAGTATTAGCTGCAGAGCTTCTGCGAGAAGCTGAGAAGCTCGTCGACAAAAAGATACATCCCCAAACAATCATCGAAGGTTACCGAATAGCAAGTCATGCAGCTCTGGCTGCCTTGGAGAAATCTGCGGTGGACCATAGCAGTAACACAGAAGCTTTCAAGAAGGATCTTCTGGCGATCGCGAGGACAACTCTGAGTTCCAAAGTGCTCTCACAAGACCGAGATCATTTTGCGGAGCTCGCTGTCGACGCAGTTCTGCGAATGAAGGGATCTGGAGATCTCAGTCACATTCAAATAATCAAGAAAGCTGGTGGAAAACTCAACGACTCTTACTTAGACGAAGGGTTTATCCTGGATAAGAAAATTGGGGTGAATCAGCCCAAACGATTAGAGAAAGCTAAGATTCTTGTGGCGAACACTTCCATGGACACCGACAAAATCAAGATCTTCGGAGCAAGAGTCAAGGTTGGGTCGACTGGGAAGCTTGCAGAGTTGGAGAAGGCTGAGAAGGACAAGATGAAGGCGAAGGTCGAGAAGATCAAGGCACATGGAATTAACTGTTTCATCAACCGACAACTCATCTACAACTGGCCTGAGCAACTCTTCTCGGATGCCGGAATTATGTCGATTGAGCATGCCGACTTCGATGGTATTGAGAGACTGGCATTGGTGACTGGTGGAGAGATCACGTCGACATTCGATCACCCAGATCAGGTTAAGCTTGGCCAGTGTGATGTCATTGAAGAGGTCATTATTGGTGAGGACACCCTCATCAAATTCTCTGGTGTTGCGGCAGGTCAAGCATGCACTATTGTTCTGAGAGGTGCTACCGAACAATTACTGGATGAAGCGGATCGATCTCTACATGATGCCTTGGCGGTACTTTCACAGACAGTCAAGGAGCCAAGAACGACGTTAGGAGGAGGTTGTGCGGAAATGCTCATGGCTAAGGCTGTGGAGGGTGCTGCGTTGAAGGTTGATGGAAAGAAACAAATTGCTGTCTCGTCTTTCGCTACGGCACTTCGTCAACTACCAACGATTTTGGCAGACAATGCTGGTTACGACTCCAGCGACCTTGTTTCCAAACTTCGAACTGCGATTTATGATGGAATGACAACTTACGGTCTAGACTTGCTCACACCAGGCGGTGGAATCACGGATATGCGAGAACTCGGCGTTATCGAGAGTTACAAGCTGAAGAAGGCTGTTGTCTCATCTGCTTCGGAGGCGGCAGAAGTAAGTCCCCTACATGCAGTCACTGGCCAAATGACTAACATCATTCAGCTTCTTCTTAGAGTAGACAACATCATCCGAAGTGCACCTAGAAAAAGAGAGAGGTGAGCTGTCAATGGAAAAGTCTCTGTATAATGAATTAAAAGCGATTATTCGGGAATTTTGTACCATACCATTAGATCATGTTGCAGCGTCAATAATGAATGGAATGAATTCGAGGCCGCTTGATGCACAGTTCAGAGGGGCTCACCACCAGTCATCATAAATTTCTCTTTTATCGGCTCGTGCTTGTTCCTCGATCTGGAAATAACTCGCTAGCCAAAGACACTTGCAAGCCCTTCAAAAGCAAGGTATGAAATTAGAGTTCTGCTGATCCCCAAGAAAGACAATATAGCTCGACCAAGTAAATATCTTCATAGGTCACCGGTATGAACACCTTGTATACCTGTTAACTCTTATGTCATTACCATGTAGCTCAAAAAATTAACATAACTCTAGATTATCGATATTTCAGAAGAGAATTCAAAGACAAGTTTGGTTGAACCAATAAGTTCGTTGAACTAGTATATGTCCTGTTCCTCCACGCTAACGATGGCTAAAAACAATCACGGCGAAGAATCGATCAGCCTAGTCTCATATGATCCAATGCCTTCCGAAAATCCAAATCCCAGATATGACTGTGGAACTTTCCGTGTTGTACAATGAGGGCTGACTGCCGGCTCCACAGCTCGAGGAATCTGTAGCACATCGGCCTCGACTTTCCTTCCTACCAACGAGCCCGTGAAGGTCGCATGTTGGAGACAAACTGATGGTGTGATGGATTGTTATATATCTGTACTCCTAGAAAATCCTAACTCGTCTGTACATCGGTGGGTCGCAATGACCCAGACTGTCCGTCTAGCAATATAGTCGGTAAGCAAGGTAGGAACCGTTTCATGTGTGCCGTGACAGTGCCGAAGGAATGTTCGGCTTGATGGAACCGTTGCAAAACCAACTCAATATCAAGGATTGACATCTGATGACCAACTCTAATATCCTGAAACACAGGTCTGCCTTCTCTCCCAACTCTACCGAGTCAACGTCAAGCAATTGATAGACAAAAAATTAAGATCTTAGTCTGCGGAAAAAGGCTAAATTAAAATGATAATCGAGATCGGTAGATGCCGTGTGGGATTGACACGACAGGGCAGAGATGCGACGCACAGCATCGGGGATAGTGGGATGCGGTGTAGCAAATCAAAGTACAAATCGCATATCACTTGCATTACGGAGCAACAATTCTGGACTCGCGCTGCGTTTCCAAAAGAAGTAAGCTGACAGCTGAGCCTTTCTCACGCAGCACACAAGTCCTGGGAGGAGAGGGAGAAGAAAATGGAAGAAAAGTGAATGGTAACCCCCTAATATCCTGCCATACAAAGTTTCCTCCCGCACACACAAACATTTTCTTGCTTAGAATCCGCCAACAAACCAACGACCTCCACTGCGGTCTGAGCTCTTTTTAGACGATTGATGTGAATATCATCCAGTTGTGTTTGTCGTTGGGATCTTCCTGTCAGTTGGGTTGGCCTTTTTGTGGAGACCGATTAGCGGCGGTTGACACCGCGCCAGCCACTTCGAAACGAACCCTACGTACTTTCCTCCGAAAACCCCAAAAGCCCACACTAGCTCCCTCTTTCTTCTTCAACTTCCTCGACACCAACAAAGAGATCATCAACTTCTCTTATTCCGCTTTGCTAAATACATCGACACTCCATTCCTACAGTAATTAATCACAAACGACGACTTCGCCTAGGCGACGTCACAATTCAGTCAGCAACGTTGAAGCTCCAATATGCCGCGACGGCGGCCACCTGGAGAAGGTCGCGTCGTGAATAACCTCATCATCTTTGCAGCAGCCTTCCTATTCATACCATGGCTCGTCGATGCTCAGCAGCAGCAACGACAGGGTGTCCGCCAGCGACAAGAATCACCTCACGAGAGCCTCGAACCCGATGCCCTCCACACGGTCGAAGCAACAAAGCTCGCGCAGCATATCGAGACCCCCCTCATGAACGGGCGAAGAAAGAACACTCTTAGTATCAACAACAACCAAAAGATCAAGAACGATGCGAGCGCCATCGCAACTTTGGCTCCGGCAAATTCTGCCGTTGCAGCACCACCCGCAAGAAATCCGACTCCAAGCAGTGGGATTACTTCCAGGACGCATATTGCGCGGAACCTTGAGGATTGGGAAGTAGAAGACTTTGTGCTTCTGGCGACCGTCGATGGAAAACTACATGCCAGGGATCGGAAGACTGGCAAAGAGAGATGGGAATTATCGTACGAGCGGCCCATGGTTGAGACGACATATTATCGACGAAATCGATCGTCCGTCGAGGAGGACTTCGAGACAATACCTATCGATGACTTTCTTTGGATTGTCGAACCAAGTCGAGATGGAAGTCTTTATATATATCGACCTGGTGGAGCGAATCCTGGTCTCGTCAATACAGGCCTCACGATGAAGAAGTTGGTGGAAGAAATGGCCCCATATGGAAATGAAGATCCTCCCGTTATGTACACAGGGGAGAAGAAGACCGATATGATCACCGTCGATGCCAATACTGGAAAAGTAATCAAATACTTTGGACCAAAAGGTGCTTTGGTTGATGGAGAGGGCAACTGCATTAATCGAGGCTTTCCAAGCGAGGAATGTATGAATCCAACCTTGACCATAGGACGGACTGAGTACACCGTTGGGATTCAGGCACGAAAAGATGGACATCAGATTGCGACCCTTAGCTTTTTCGAATGGACTCCCAACAGCTATGATCAAGATCTTCAACGCCAATACCACTCGACACCTGATAACAAGTATATCTACACAAGTCACGATGGAGGAGTAATCGGGTTCGACCATGACAAGAGCCGTGCGGATGAGCCAGGAAGACTTTTTAAGCACAAGTTCAATTCACCAGTCGTCCGAGTTTTCGACGTCGCTCGTCCGTGGACGGATGAGAAGAGTAACCCCGAATTGATCATCCTTCCGCAACCTATGCCTCCTAACCATGACGATGAATCAGCTGCGCTTCATCGTGCCAGTAGCATCTTTCTCAACCACACCGAAGATGGTAGCTGGTATGCTATGTCTGGAAAATCGTACCCACTTGCCGTCCAAGGGACTCGAGAGGCACAATGTATGAAGCAGGGGTGGAAGCAGCATCGACCTTCGTGGGATATCATGAATGACCTACAATTATCCCAAGCCCTTGTTGGGCTTCATTCGATAGAGCAAGCGCCGAGCGAGCCCGTGCTGACTATCTCACCTCCTTCCCTGACTGAAGGCGAAGTTGACAAGGATTTTCAAGATCAGGCGCCTTCAATAATGGGCCCTCGGACCTTTGCACAACGTATCCAGGAAATTCCAGGTCTTGCTGCTTACTTCTTCCTCGAGTTCATCAAGAATCCAATGTTGATTCTGATTTTGAGTGTTGTCCTGCTTAGCAACCAACAACAATTGCGAGCGAGGATCGGGAAGTTGAGCGAAGACAAGACTTTTGTGGCTTTATTCAGGCGCAATTCGCTCCCAGGTAAGGATGAAACAACTTCTGTTCATGAAGATGCCGTTCTCAACAAACCTGCCGAGGTCCCAGTCGTTGGAGAAGTGACCGATGAGCCAGAAATAAAGAAAGAGGAAGTAGTTACTGTCGAGGTTTCTACTGATAAAAATCGTCCTGCTACACCACCTGCTACTCCTGCTCCGCAGCCGGCTGATGCTCCAGCTGCATCTCCCGAGAAAAAGAAAGATAAAAAAGCTCATCGAGGTCGCCGTGGGGGTGTAAAGCACAGGAAGGGCAAGAACAATTCATCAGATGATTCCAATAATCAGGATGTTTCTCAAGATGGGAGCCCTCCAAAGCCCAAACCCACTGTCGAAGATGCCGTCCGTGATGCACAAAAGCTGGGCGAACAAACGAAGCTGGAGCCTGATATTCATACCATTTCGACCGACCCCTCGCAAGTATCCGGCCCAGTCATTCGAATTGGTGCTCTTGAAGTAAATACCGAAAAACTCATTGGTACCGGAAGTAACGGTACAATGGTATTTGAAGGTAACTTTGATGGCCGTGACGTGGCAGTGAAGAGAATGCTCATTCAATTCTTCGACATCGCTTCGCAGGAGACGAAGTTACTGAGGGAAAGTGATGATCACCCAAATGGTATGTATTCTACACTCAATTCGTATATTTCCTCCTAATGATTATAGTCATCCGATATTTCGCACAACAACAGGCAGCTGGATTCCTCTACATTGCCCTTGAGCTTTGTCCTGCATCCTTGGCCGATGTTATTGAAAAGCCACAACTTCACCGCGACCTCGCACAATCAGGCGAAAGAGACTTACCAAACGTTCTATACCAGATCACCAATGGTCTTCAACATTTACACACTCTCCGTATTGTGCATCGTGACCTCAAGCCTCAGAATATCTTAGTTTCAATGGGGAAGGACGGCAACCCTCGACTATTAGTCTCTGATTTCGGATTATGCAAAAAGCTAGAAGGAGAACAATCCTCCTTCCGTGCCACCACCGCACATGCAGCTGGAACTTCTGGCTGGAGAGCACCAGAGCTGCTTTTGGACGATGACGCAAATCAAGGATCATCCATGATTGATGCGAGCACAGATGGAAACTCAGGACCTCTACTCGTAAGCTCGGACGTGATGCCTAATCGTCGTGCAACCCGCGCGATTGATATTTTCTCTCTCGGACTTGTCTTTTTCTACGTCCTCACCAAGGGCTCACATCCCTTTGATTGCGGTGATCGATACATGCGGGAGGTGAACATTAGAAAGGCCAAGTATGATCTCAGCAAACTCACGGTTTTTGGAGATTACGGACTTGAAGCAGAAGATCTTATCAGCTCGATGCTTGCACCAGAACCCAGGCAGAGACCTGCCGCTCGCCAAGTCATGGCGCACCCTTTCTTCTGGCCTCCGAAGAAACGCCTCAATTTCTTGTGTGATGTCTCTGATCACTTTGAAAAAGAGAAACGTGATCCCCCAACAGCTGCTTTGGTAGAACTTGAGCGCTTCGCTGAAAAGGTCACTCGTGGTGACTTTCTCAAGTATCTTGGAAAAGATTTTGTGGAGTCTATGGGCAAACAGAGAAAGTATACTGGGGGACGACTCCTTGATCTTCTCCGCGCGTTGCGCAATAAGAAGAACCACTATGAGGACATGTCTGATAAGTTGAAGAGAGAAGTTGGGCCATTGCCTGAAGGATATCTGAGTTTCTGGACTTTGAAGTTTCCGAACTTGTTGATCTCTTGCTGGAATATTGTTTATTTTTTGGAGTGGGATGAGACGGACAGGTTTCGGGAGTATTATTTGCCATCTGGGATGTGATTGTGATGGTTGTGCATATTGATGGGTCTAAAGTTGGAACTTTATATTACTAGCCTCATTCAGAGCGATCTCAGGAACAAAGATCACTACAATATTATCTGAGGATGGACTTGGATATATTAGACGACTATTTACTCGTTTGATCTATTTTTAAACATTTATGTTTACTCTTATAGGAGATATCTTCTTTTGCGTGACTTTGCATTGATTGGACGATTGATTTTGAGTTTTAGCCACTTCCCAGCCACACATCGTGGCCGGCTAGAACACAGTGGGGAACCCGACACCTTGACACTTGAGGTCCGTCTTCGACAGACCATCCACTTCCCAAAAACATCGCATTGTTGGTCGCCATTGCCCAAATTGAAGGTAGTTCCACTAAGAGTAGCAAAAACCTTCTCATACTTAATCAACTTATCTTTAAGAAGTTTGCGCCTGTCCCCCTCAACTTTGAGGCCACCCCATTGTTCGCTTCCAACAGCACGAGACCGATTTACCCTGGTACGGTTCTAGCTCTCACTGGAGCTCCCCCAGCTGTCACTCCTGCCACTCACCTTTGCAAAGCTATTTACCAACTTGCACGAGCTGGCTCTTCTCAGGCGTAAAATTTGGAGACATCGAGCATGTCGCTCCCTTGTAAGTGTCCCATTGTTAGCGCGCGCATCTGTCCCAAGACTGACGGCAATTTAGTGCTTCCAGCAGAACGAGCGCAGTTCTCGGCAATTATCGATAATATCCTCGCAACCGGTGACCTCGAAACTATCTCTGCGAAGCAAATACGCAAGGCGCTCGCTGCGAAGGTTGGGGTGGATTTGGATGACAAGAAGGTGGGATGGAACTTCCCCACGATATACAAAGGATGCGCTTAGCTGACTGCCCCTCTAGAAATCTGTCCAGGAGCTCATCCACGAGCGCTTTGATCATGCCTCTACCGTCAAGAACGCCCCTGTTCCAACCACCGAACTCCCTACGACAAATGGCCACTCAAAGGTCAAGTCCGAAAGTGTGAAGACGGAAGCTACGCCCTCGTACTCCAGCCCGGACATATCCACACCAAGCAAAGAGGAAGAGGATTCAGAAGTCGACGATCCTAGTCCACCCAAGAAGAAACGGAAGCAGAATAAGCAGATTGATGATGCGAAACTAGCTGCTCAGCTGCAAGCGCAGGAGAATAGTAGGGCGAGACCTACCAGGGGAGGGAGTGCGAAGAAGGCAGCGCCGAGGAAGAAGACAAAGACCCCGAGGAAGAAGAGTGAGAAGAAGGTTAAGGCGGAGGATGACAGTGAGTTGGAGTTGGATAGTAATGGGGACGTTAAGGAGAAGCCGAAAAAGGGGGGGTTTCATGTGAGTTCTTTTACCCTTTCTCGAACTCCTCCCCAGATTTGCTAATGAAGCCTAGAAACAATACCACCTCTCGGCGCCTCTGGCAGATCTCGTTGGCGAGGCCACGGTATATACACTCCCCTTGCCATTTCCACCAAAATGTTTTACTGACGTATTGATAGCTTTCGAGACCCCAGGTTGTCAAGAAGATATGGGTGCACATCAAAGCAAATGATCTTCAAGACCCGGGTGACAAGCGGCAGATCATGTGTGATGCGAAGATGCAATCGGTTTTCAAGACGGAGAAGGTACATATGTTCACTATGAACAAGTTACTAGGGAAGCAGCTTTATGATGTGGAGGAGTGAGTGATAGGGAACAGCCCTTGAATTAGAACTTGGTTCTCTTTGTCATTCATATGAGCATGAGAGACTTACGTTGAAATTGGCCACCCTCTGCATAATTTTATGGAAGGGAAGGAAGCGAAGGGAGAGCTATCAAATGACTTTACGGCGTTGCAACCGCGGCATGATGCGATGCTGGATATGCGGAGGTGGAGTTCTCACTATAAGGCTTTTTTTGCATGGCATGGAAAGGATATGGAATGTACATTGGGCGGAAAAGCAGATCTTTTGCCCAAGCGGGAATATGCTAGTTTACTTAGGATGAGGACGAGGATGAGATAATGATGATTGAAAAAATGACACCACTTTGGGTCCTATTTCTATAAAGTTGACTTGGAATATTTCATCACATGGCAAGAGCTGTAACAGCATTCATGACACAAACTGCGCGGAAGACGAAGATACGCGCGTTCGATATGACGATATACACTTATAGTACACCATCAAACCACTTATCCCCCAATAACTGCCTCACCGTTGAACGATCTCTTGGGTCAAGCTTCATAATCTTCAAAAGAAATACTTTATCCTCTTCATTCAAACAATCATCCTAAATGCTTACGAATGGTTTCCACCTGTCATCGTCTCCAGGCGGAATTAGATTTGCATATGATTCCAGTATTGGTTTTAAGCAAACAATCTGTTTGATCAGGATGTGCGTGAGATTCATCTCCTCGTCATCGAATTCCTCGTCTGAGGGATTAAGGTAGAAGATGTGGAAGTTGAGTTAGGGGGGCTGTATGTGAAACGGATATGGGATGGGGAGGAAGAAAGTGTGAGAACGCAGATTTTGGTTGAGGATCCATAGCTGTTATATAAATGAACGGCATGGCCTTCATTTTATTTGGATGAGACTTCTCAGCCCTTTCAAAGCATCATCACTGTAAATGAGGTGGGAAAGGCTACGAATTTCTAAGACGAGAATATCAAAAACATCGCTTATATGCAGCAGCCATGGTCTGCAACGATGATATCTCTCAAAGCTGTACCTTGTTCAAGTTTCCCATCACTGGTGCAGCTTTGCAATTACCATACTTTTTATATAGCGGGGAATTATCGCTGCTTTTCTGGGGCGTTGGGGTAGTTAGTATTATTCGTATCAAAGGAGTCAAATGCTTCATCGGAGCTGTAAATTGCATTCGGGCAGCGAAAGATGGCAGTGCCTATTACTAGGCCCTCTACTCCGATTTGGATGTAGTCGGCGAGATTCACACAAGAGATGAAGCCAAGGTAAGCTAATTGGACGGTGTTGGAACGTAGGGGAAGGCTTTTTATTGTGGTTCACAATGATGTTTGGTTTTTATATCTTGGGTTGTTGTTAGTGGTAGATTACTTTGATCGAGTCCAGTGTTGGTGGAAAGGGGAACTACTAGTATGTGTGTAGCCCATCTTTACGTAGTGCTTAAGGTGCGAGAAGCACGCTCTTCTCTATGTGTTTTATGGCAGGATTTGGTAATATCTGTTTGTTTCGAAAGTCTAGGAGGCTGTCGTCGAGGTGCTGGGGGATAAGCAGAGGGGAAGGCGGGTTTCGCTGGTTGGTTCTAGTAGTTGCCGGATATGGGGTTGCGCGTGGAGATGATTTAGGATAGCCCGCCTGTTGTAAAAAAAGTGCTTAGGAGCGGTTTTGACGATGACCTTTAGAGATTGAGTTTCACTGTGGCTAAATTGTTAGATCTGGGGATCGATCTACTTCGCTATTTGCTCAGAGATGGCTTGCGAGTACTCCTTCAAGTTGGCCGATTCTGAGGTTGATAGCCATGCGGGTGATTTCTCATATAAATCCAATTAGCGAGGTTTACTTGATGGGTGAAAACGAAGATGAATGCTAAGAAAAATTGGGAAGAAAGGAAGGAAATATTGGCGGTGAGAAGAGGATGTGATGATAACCTTGATAGGAATGTCTCTCGACGAACGTAGTGCCATAAAGTTCATGCTGAAAATCAATACTTATCAAGGATACCTGCATACATCTTTGCCGCATTCGTTTATATCAAACACATACTTATGATAACATAGTCAGATGCGAGCAAGATGATTGAAGTGGCCTACTTCCTAGCTGCACTAATGACAAAAATCTGAACTGTGGTCATATGACTCCCTTCCCGAGATATGAAATACAACCTGGCAGATTGTATTCCATGAATAACACATTGACTCCTTGCCGTTCCACGCCACCAATTGTAAGTGTTTCAGGCGTATTCTGGAAGACTCATATTTGCGCAGCAGACGGGATCAGTCAGCAGCCGCGGGGTCTTCCCGCTCCGCTTCGCTTGAGTTGTTTGCCCCACCATTAATGGCCGACATAAAATTAAACGTCAACAGCTTAGCTCCCTCCTTGCAATCCTAAATAATTCTACCTCTTTACTTTCGAGAGCTGCTATTACGACAATCCTAGGCACCCGAATACTTGGAGCTTCGAGGGGAAAATATCAAGCAAGCTGTGCAATACCAATTCGGACGGAAGACACGAAGCACTGGCTTTCGAGGGAATGGACAGCGGTGCAAATGGAACAAGGAGGGGAGACGGTCCTCGAGGTGGAGGTCGAGGCAGAGGAGGTCGAGGACGTGGCAGAGGACGAGGGGGAGACGAGATTCGACCGTCTCCTCAGCACCGTGGACAACGAGGAGGAGATAATGGAGGTCGTGGTGGGTTGTCATCATCACCACAAAAGCCACCACAGATGCGGAGTACGATCCAGAAATCGACAGTTGTTGACGAGGGGCAAAAGTTGGGGGAGAACAAAGGAGGAGAGGAAGGCGAGGTCGAGGCAGAAGTGTGCTTTATTTGCGCGTCAAATGTAGTTCATAATGCGGTTGCGCCGTGTAATCATCGGACGTGCCATATTTGTGCGTTGAGGATGAGGGCGTTATATAAGACGAAGGATTGTGCACATTGTCGAGTTAGTCTGGCCCTTCATCATATACACTCGTACTAACAGAAATTGCAAGACGCCCGCGCCATTCGTTATATTCACGGACGATGCAACAAAACGATACGAGGATTATGCTGAGCGTGACATCGCGGCGGTTGACGAGAATATCGGTATTCGATATGAAAGAAATGAGATTATGGATGATACGATATTACTTCTACGATACAATTGTCCGGATCCAACATGTGATGAAGCTTGTATGGGATGGCCGAGTTTACATCGACATGTGAGGAATCAGCATGGGAAGAAGATTTGTGATTTGTGCTCGAGGCATAAGAAGGTCTTTACACATGAGCACGAGCTATATACGGATTCCGAATTGCAACGACATATGAAGAAGGGAGATGATAATCCTGGTGCCGTCGATCAGAGTGGATTTAAGGGGCACCCGTTGTGTGGGTTCTGCGGAGAGAGATTTTATGGCGAGGATGAGCTGTATGTTCATTGCCGGGAGAAACATGAGCGATGTTTCGTATGTGACAGGAGGGGTGGACGACCGCAGTATTATCAAAATTTCGCGAAGCTGTCAGAACATTTCCAAACGGATCATTTTCCATGCTTAGACCGAGAGTGTCAAGAGCAGCGGTTTGTGGTTTTTGAGACAGAAATGGATTACAAGGCCCATCAACTAGAGGTACATGGAAATTCTTTGTCAAAGGATGTGAGGAGAGATGCCAGAGTGGTTGATATGGCTTCATTCGAGTACAGAGCACCTTACGTTCAAGAACGAAGTCGGGGAGGAAATCAGAGAGAGCAGAGAGACGGTCGAGGACGGGGAAGGGGAAGAGACCCGAACGCTGAGCCGGTACCTGCATCTACTGCACAACCCTTACGACGAGACGAACAAGCATTCCAAAGGCAAATGGCTGTTCAAAGCGCTCAGTCTGTCACTACTAGAACGTTCGGAGGCCAATTGACCACTGGGCCGACACCAGCACAATCGCGAGCTCCAGCCGTACAGGAACCTCCTAGTATGACCACCCCGCGACCTTCTAGGAACGTGGATGCTGTGACACAGGGAGTCGCGAGTGTTGATATATCAAGTGCTTCGACACAAGATCAAGCACGTGCATTGCGACACAGAGTCGTGATTGATCGAGCAAGTGCTATGCTCCAAAATGATGCATCCAAGCTCAATCAATTCCGCAACTCAATATCTTACTTCAAGACTAATGCTATGACTGCAACAGCTCTCATCGACTCCTTCTTCGCCCTCTTCTCAGACACATCCTCAAATGCGCTTGGCACTCTAATCAGAGAAGTTGCTGATTTATATGAAGATAATGGCAAATCCGATTCATTGCGAACTGCTTGGAACGACTGGCGCGCTATCAACGAAGATTATCCTTCACTGCCAGTCACTAGTAATACCAGCGGCTCGATACCACTAGGCTGGGCCCAAAAGAGCAACCCAGGTCCCTCATCATCCGCTTCAGGACAATCTTCCGCCGCAAAATCAACACGAGTTCTTAAGCTCAAATCTTCTACCGCGCAATCCTCTCGCTCCTCCGTCTCACAAACTCGATCTTGGGGCGGCTCCCAATCTTCACAAACTTCATCTTCCGCGCCCCTCGCTACACAGTCAAGTAACCCGTTCCCGACGCTCCCACCACCAGCTGGCTCGGCATCTCGCACCGGCAAAGGCACAGTGACGACAGTCCCATGGGTCCCATCTTCATCCACTCCGTCATCCTCTAATCCTCCATCCGCTCCCACGTCCAGACCAGCATCGAGGGGGCCGCAGAGGAAGGGTCCGGGTTCAGATGCGTTCCCTGCCTTGCCGCCAGCTGCGAAGCCACAGAGTAGCATCTTTGGATATGGGAGTGGCATGGTCCGACGAGATGGTGGGAGAGGTAGTGCGCCAAGCTTCCAGTGGGGTGGCGGTGGAAGTGCTGGGGGAAGTGGTACTGACCAGAGTGGTGCAGTTGACGAGATAGAGGATGGAATTGGTAGGGGGAAGAAGAAAGGAAATAAGGGGAAGAAACAGGTGCTGCTGAATTGGGGATGAGAGTTGGTAGAGAGGAGAGAAAACAAGGAGGAGATTTGGGGGGTAGTGTTGCATAAAAATGCGATGGATAATGGATAATGCGATCGATGCAGCAATCGAGTAGAAGTGAGCGATTATTCTCGTCATGAAGAAAGGGCATGATCATGCATAGCGTCGTCACCTTAAATTATTGAGCCTCAGCGAATGTATTGAGTAAAAGTAAAAAAAAAAGGTAGATGGGTGATTGCAATCTCATCCTCTGCAAGCCCCTTATTTGACAATAATCTTTCTTTATCTACCAATTCACAACAGCCATATATTACTTTCACTCTTTCTCAACTCCTCCACTCCCTTCTCCTCCCCAGCACCTGATAACTTCCCCTCAAATCTTCCTCCAAACTCTACTTTTCCCTCGATTACCCCCCCACAATTCTTCCTTCTCGCCTTCCCTTTACTAGCTCTATTTTCCGAATTCGTAAATCTCCTTTCTTTCCGCTTTCCCTCTCTCCCTTGTTAAGAACGTGAGACCATCGAAGGAGGTGAGATCCCCGCGGGCGGAAGTAGGACAAAGACCATGGGGTTTCGCATCGTTTTAAGGGATCCTTGAGAACGCTGTTATTGCGTGACCTTCTGTGAGGTTGAAGGTGGTTATCATTGAGTTGTTGTTACCCAAAATCTCTGTTATGAAGTATTTATCGCTTAAGGTCATGATGGGTAGAGTTTCGGGAGATATTAGCCATTATAACGTACTAGTAGTCATATAAGTCACTTATTTCCTTAGTAATTATTATAAATTAATCAGTAAGGTGGCAAATAAGATTTTGGAGGATATTAAAACCTGATTAGTCAGGCAGTCACTCGCTACATTAAGGCTCGCTTGTTCCCACATTGTGGAAGACGGCCCCTTTTAGTATTTCCTCGAGAAATACACTCTTTACCCTACCCCAGAAACTACTTTCGACTCCCGATTAAGGCTCTCAGGATTCCAATATTCGGATTGGAAGTTTGGATTATTGTAATGTACCGTATTATAATGACTCTATTTGAGAATGCTGGTTAAAGATTGAACTTGTACTTCTTATGCCCGATAAGCTGCAGCTGCCGATTCATACTTGCTGGGCTGGAAAAAGCTTCCCACAGAGCTGGGAAATGAGAGATCGGATGACAGTGACGTTTGAATCGGCAATGATGGTTGGTGAGTTGGCGGCAAGTGGGAGTGAACTGGAAGAGAAACGTTTACTGGAAAAGATGGAGGATGTGCAGTGGATTCGAGTTTTTCATGATTCTCGCTGTCTTCAAAACCCTCGAAATACCGGCTTCTTGTACGAAAAGAGACTTTAATGTCAAGAGCCCAAAGAGCTCCAAGGGCTGGTCTACCAATATGCTCCGGTATGTTCATACGTCTTTTGCGATGTCGTAGTAGAGTAGTAGAGCCTGCACTAGCCAATGCACCCTCTGCCAGATGTCCCGTGTGACGTGCAGTTTGGCTTCGACTGCGCTCCGTCTTTATAAAGCTTCTCCTCGAAACCACGTTTGAACTATTGCTGTACTCTTCATCACTGCTTAGTGTTGAGTCTGCATAGTTACTTATATCCACGTTGCCTGTCAACTCCGCGACACGGGCTATCAATCTGGCTACACGGGCCTCGATGGCCATTCGTGTCAGTAATCAGTTTGATATGAGCTAGGGAGTGAGTATATTTACTCTCTTCATCATCATCAATCTCCTGAATATCTCCCCCTTTACTCCGCCCTTTTCTCTGTCGCTCAACTTTTCTCTCAGCAGCATTCTTACAAGTTTGTGCCCACCTGTCTTGATGAGGATCCCCCAGAGGATTTGTCACAGTTGGATATGGCCGCTTCTCATGAAGTCTCGTCTCTGGGAAATTCACAACCTCATCGACAGTATGGTCTAATAGACTTAGAGAATTCTCACCCATGTCTTTGTATAAAATACCAAAGGAATTTTTTTGAATATCATCATTCTCTGGAAGTCTGCGTGGCTAGGAGTGGTACCACCGTTTCGTGGTAGTCTGCGGGACTGCTCTGGTCTGTCGGAGTTGACCGCTCCAGAATCCTCTACAAGTTCTTCGTCGGCCTCAGTGACTCGCTGAAAATTAACCTTTGCAAGAAGCACTACCCATGATATCATGAAACTGTTAATAGTTGAAAAGGGAACATAATTACCATTGAGTCCTAATCTCAGATGATCCCACCGATTTCCTCCCGCATCGAGGACAATGATTACTGCTCCCAGCCGTCTCTTGAAATATCATACTCATATTGATCTTCTGGCCTGGATGGAGGCATAAGATAAAATATCTAGTTCGGTTCACTTCTCTACCCGAGTTGCCTTCCTCGATAGAACACTCTTGTCGGAGCGTCTTGCTGTGACCAGGATGCTTCTCAAAACGCTTGATAAGGATTGCATCGAACACATGACCACTATATCAGCATTAACATTATTTATGTAAGAACTCGATCCTCACATCCCAAGATTAACCAACTACAAAGGTGTTGGAACTACAAAATCAAGTGCATCCTCTAAAGTTACGGGCTCTTGACGCTAATGTGTGACTTAACCCCTTAGTGTGGCCTGCAGTGACACGATGTTATTGCGGAGTAGTGCTAAGACACTCTTCATGTCTACAGCAATGGCATGAACTTGGGTTCTATAGACGCTGGTCAGTTCAGAATAATCCAGACGAAAG
Organism: Hymenoscyphus repandus; assembly: GCA_001414415.1. Classification (NCBI taxonomy): domain Eukaryota; kingdom Fungi; phylum Ascomycota; class Leotiomycetes; order Helotiales; family Helotiaceae; genus Hymenoscyphus; species Hymenoscyphus repandus. The sequence goes on from LLCE01000093.1 coordinate 141,280, forward strand.
GGTCACCAGGATCTTACAAATGGTTGACCCCACTCTTTTACTGTGGTCAGGATCATGTTAGATGTTGTAGCTTGAGAGTCAAGCTTCTCATCCACTAATTTTAATTGAGTCACCTATTCCTCGGTCTGTTTGATCGTCTCTTGTAACAATCCATGGACAAGCTCCACTCGCACAGCCTGAGCTGAACTGGTAAGTCGATTTGACTTCCTATCCCAAAGCTATATCAGTCCCAGTCGCATATTTATCTTGACCACTTTCCTTCAGCATCACAAACTTTTAACATCTGGTATTTCCTTCAGCCTAGTCCTCATAGCCAAAGTAGTGCAGGCATTGCTAATCTCAGAGGGTAATGCGTTTCTAGTTTAAACCGCCGAATAGCGCAATGTCCTTATTTCTGAAAATATTTAGCACATACTTAATTTTAGTATAGACCTCTTCTCCTGAACCTTGTCTTTGAAAGTTTCTGGGGATATCTGTAGGCTAGTTAGTCCGGGATGAACCGTCCCTTTGGGTTTTATCTGGCCATCATCATTATGCATTAACGTTCCATTGCGCGCCATTTTAAATAGGTTTCCACTTAGATGAGGGTTTGTTGTTGCCATTTTTGTTGAAGTATGTCGAAGTACGATTCGAGGAGAGTCGTGCAACGACAGCTGGTAGACTGAGAAGTTATTCCACGAGGGTCGAAGTCTATTCATATTGATATTAGCATAACTACTTGGTTAGTGTAGTATCAATTGCCCTCATTGAGAATTAGGCCAGCGATTGTCATCATTAAGCATAAATTGCTGCAAGAGCTAAATTTAGATGAATAATATCCTAACTTCAAGAAACACGTGAAAGTAGGACGACACGTGGCTTTAGCGCGTCAGTGAGGCTTCGAGTCTGTTTATTTAATACATAAAAGTTAAAATTATGATAAATATTCATAAAGTCCGGAAGCGTAACAATACGTTGTATGCATATGCATTCTTATCACTGTTAACTAACCGGATAACCCTGGCTCCACATGTAAACTAGAGCTTCTAGAGCCTAGCGCCAGACAGTCCGGATAATTGTTTTCCTTAGGGCACGGAATACGCTTCGAAGTCCATCGGTGATGTTTAGCCGAGCCAGATTGAAAGAGAAACCAGGGGAGGTCGCGCCCACAGGAAGAGAATTTGACAAAGTTGAAGGGGAACATGATTTCATTTATTAAACATGATTTTCAGCTGGCCTCTCATACCTCGATCATAGAAGTTGACAAGAAAACATTTAATTGTTTGGACAATAAACGGTGTACGGCGGCTAAACGCCTGAATCCATGCTTGGCAGATGAAGTGCCAAGACACTAGCTGGCTTCACCTCAATGATGTATCGCTTGTCAGCTTCACATAACAACCTCATTGTTTGTGCAGCACACAAAGTAAAGCTCCCATGCAGTACAAAGCACTCCAAACAGAAATTTTCATGCAGATTCTGCCATAACAATGCCCGCCCTCGAAGCGAATCTCGCTGGAGCAGCTCTCGCAATCGCACTTGTAGCCTTATTCACCGCGCTAGGACAACTACTCCAGCAGTACTTCGCGACTGCTGATGGTTATCGACGATGCCAGAAGTCTGTGATGGGCGAATATGGAGGAAGGACATATCTGCGATGGAGATGGCGCGAATTCCGGTTTGAAACAATATATACGGTCCCAGAATTATCTATGGTTGGGGATGGCGCACCAAACCGATACGAACAAGTTGTTTTGACGGGAAGCAATATAACAAGGGCAAGCTCACTAGTCCCATTATGGCCCGAGGGAAGCGATCCGTCGAAGAATCTTGATTATCGACCTGCGTACTTTACCGACGTGGAACTGGAGAACCGCCGTACCCAAAGTGTAAGACCCTTTATGATATATATGAAATCCGGCAAGTATTTGCCCTTTTCCATTTTAATGATTGTTGCATTTATCTTTTAGCTTCCTACTAGTATTTAAAATATCCCTCGATCTCCTTTATTGTAAAGCCCCGCGATTGTTGTTGACTACTTTGGAGATTTAGTGGTTAGCTACAGGCATCAAACCAAAGGCATTGCCGCATCATGCACCGAGTGAATTAGTCTGTTGGATCCCTCTTCTACATTGGATTCATGAAACAACGAAAGTGTCGTTGAGTCTGATAAAACATGACGGAGATATCGTAGCCGAGCCTCCTTTCCAAGTTAGATTGCCTGCAATTGTCTTTCGGCAGAAATCATGGGATTTTCTCCCTCCAGATGTTGTACGGCCCCTGGCAAAAACTACCCTGTCCGATATTGCAATAGTCGCTCGAAGAATGGGTATGAAGTGGAAGGAGTTTCGTCCATCTGATGGCACTCTTCGAGCAGAGGGTCACTCTCATATAATCACCTCTACGTTGGTCCGATCTCTGGGAATCGTATTACATTACTCATACACCGGTCAAACCCAACGGCTCTTACAGGCACAAGTGAACCTCGATCGATTACCTCGAGCGCCTGGGGCTGTGTTCTTCGAGCAGGAAGAAATATATATACCTCGGGCTAGAGCTGATCGCCTGGGCTGTGGAGTTATCAGATCAGAGCCACGGTTGGGGCTTCCGGATTTCAGCTTATCAACACAGAGTGAGATAGTTGCAGCGCTTAGCTACCTTGATGCGACTGGCATGTCTTCGGCGACTCTGGCAAGAATATTAAAGGGGAATTCTGAATTTCGCTTTCGCGTTGGTGATATTGTTGCATTTACCACTGCTCCTATACGTTCTAGAGGCAGTAGCCTCGTTCAGGTCCCTGCTCCCAGTGATAATGTTCATGGGGTCACAGTCAGCCCTGCTGGAAGATGGGAATTTTGCGAATGTCTTCGCGATTATATTGCTTCTAAGCCCCATATCGATCCCGAGTCAGACGTTAGATTTGTACTTCAAGTCTGCGAGCAAATTGGCTCACAATTTCCTGCATGGTACGCCAGAGACGAACAATTGGTTTATGCTGAACGCTGGGTGGTCACGCGAGATGTGGGATATCTGGACAAGCTTCAGGAGGTAATTTTCGAAATGACGACAAGGCTTAGTACTTATCCTTGCTACCTGGATCTTCTTGGAGCACATATTCGTGTCGCAATGTTCTGTGATGACGGGGAAACCTCAATGATTCGGAATTGGGCCCCGGATTATGCCACCGATGTAAGGGGATACTTCAAGCACCTTCCATTGATAACAAAGGAGCTGAACGAAAATGGATGGGCGGAAAGTGATTGTGTCGATGCATGGTGTATTATGATGCTCAGAGGGATGTGCTGGGGAGCAAGTCACTTTTTTGTACCTGGTGAAAGGGTGCCAATTCAATATTTCGGGAGTCAATTACCAGTCTACATTGGTTGAAAACAGGATTCGATATTGTGTCTAGCTGGACAGTATCGATGATTGCTTGCTTTATGGAAGAGGAGAACACTGCACACCATCCCCCGGGTTTAAAGTCGCCCGATACGCACCAATCTTGGAAGAATCGCCATATTCAGTGGGGAATTTTGGTAAATTTCTCCTTCAAGCTTGCCATCTCATGACCTATTCAACGTCACCGTCAGCCGCGATACGAATATCGGGAGTAGTCCATCGCGCGCCAGGAACCAAATTTAGCTGACCCCCTTCTCGAAGGATCGTTTCAAATGAACTCCTTGGTTGGTTGGCTTTTTCGTCTGTCTCAAAGATTGAAAGGTCTTCACGTGTCCTATAATTTGTGTTGGTTTAGCACTGGTAGGAAGCCTTCTTGCCACAGCCACCCACCTATCCCCCAAACCTTACTTTCGCCACTTGAAACTGCACATTGAGAGGAAACATTAGACTCGTTTATCTCCTTCGTGGCTCGAGATTGAGAGTCTAATCGTGAAACCAGGACACCACTTCATCGAGCAATTCCTTCAAATTTACCACGTTGCGTCCCAACACTGGTTCGAATTCCAACAATGTTGGTTGATGAAGTGGACAGAGTTCAGGCGATGCGTTCGTGCAATAGGTGTCAGGTGGTCGAACAGATGGTTACATCGTTTTGTTTAATCGAAGGTCACTGAGATACTTCAGTCATCCAGAAGTCTCAATTTGATCTCACCAGCCAGGCCCCCAGACTGAAATATCCACTTCTCCACACATCACTCAACAATCAAATCATTTGTCTTCACTGCCATATCACAATGCACTTCTCATTCGCCCTCATTCTTACCATTCTCGCATCCACGGCCATCGACACATTCGCTATCCCACTAGTCCAAAGAGATGAGCAGGCAGACTGTAGCCAGTCTGGTTCTTGTACTGAGCTTGCCGCTAAATTATTCGCCGACGGGGCATTTGCCGATGAGTTCAAGCAGAGAAAATCCAGCATCAATCAAGGGTTCCCATCGTCCATCCCAGGCCTTCTACCTTCTAGGCCAACGGGGATAAATAGCCGCGATTCCGTCAGCTTACAGATAACAAACATAAAACTGAATATCGACGACGACGGGATGCTTAACAAGTCCAGTATCTCTAAATCTATATTGACTTCGACGAGTATCACTCATTCGACTTCTATTATTACTTCTATCCACATCATTACAAAAACGACCTCTGTGTCGGATTCATTTTCTAGCGCAGCTGTTTCAACGAACGAGTTGCCAAAAGCAGACCCGTCGGCACCCTATGAAAGAACGGCAGGCACCTGGGCGAACAACGGCACCGCCGGTCCCTACACCGACAGCAACCACCGTGGTTAAGAAATGCCCTTTTGCTACAGTTGGAGGAACAAGGGTCGCTCCGCCATGCAGTAGTACGACTAGAACACTTTACAAGGGGCGAAAGACCCGTGCGTATCGCGATGGATATTGTGGACATGGCAAGCTTGATCCGTGCAATTGCGGGATCAACACCAGCACTTTCACCATGTATTCTACAACAGTACCAGGCGTTATTCTTTCACTTAAACGCTAGCAGCATATATCGAGTGACAGATACATATATATTTACGTTTAAAGTTGGAGTCTCAACCACGGAAGGGGAGTTGCGCCGGGCTTTGAAGCGTACGAAGCAAATCCAACGATGGTAGAACTGCGCAGGGGTAACCGCTTGACAAAGGAACAGTTTGCAGGCTTATGTTTTTAAGTTAGTCGTTGTAGTAATACTTAGCTTCTCTATTTATTGATTGACCGGAAACCGAAATTGGATCTCTTTCTCGAATTACTTCCTGAGAACAAGGCTTCAATGCCATTTAATTGACCGTCTCCGTCTAACCTACAGCTATTTCAATGCAACGGGCTTCTCAAGATAGGAAAAGGGCCTTTATTTGCATACAATCCCCAGCAGAGATAAAAGTATCCACTTCAAAGCTGACATAACGCCACTTTGAATATGGACATGTTTTATGTCATCAACACTTATAGAGTAAGTTTCAACCTATTTGTTCTGTTCTGCTGGATGCATAAGAACCCTACTGCTTTAGCTAATATCACATAAAGGTCAGGCCGCCCGGAAGCAGGATCCAATATTACATCAAACTTACGGCGCGAGTACCTCTAGTCCAACATGAAGAATCGCTCAGCCTGTTGGCCATCTTAAGTGGAACTCGCCAATTCGAGGCAGCAAATCCAAAAGACAGCTTCATGGAGTACTACTAGGCCTCGTATCGGACTCTGGAGTACTAATTCCTCTTCCGAATTACAACCTTTCAAACGAAAAGATGCTTCAAGAACTGGCTGTTTCTTTCATAAAAACTTTGAGAACGCTTGATTTTCTTTATCTTGCGGCTCCTAGATTGAATGCAGATTTAGTGCCGTAATGGTATCTGTATCTCGAGGGACAAGATTATCGTGAGAACCTGAACACTGATTTATATCGTTGTAGCAGTATCTTAATTGATTTAAAAGCTGCAGCACATATGCAGTGTTTCATCGGGGTACACAAAGAGAATAATGTACTATTACTTCGAAGGTCTAGCCTAGGATAATTGCATGAGCGTGAAAAGCCAGCAGACGGTATGGCATACGAGACTGATAAACAAGCTTTTGCAGCAATATTGTGCTCAGTCACAGTGGATGGGAAATACAGTACAGTCGAAGACATCTAATACCAAGATGATCGACTTGGAGATGTTTTCGCTGTCCTTTTGCTACGAACCTTCCAAGGTTTCAGGTTTGCCAAGCCGCACTAGCGACTTCCTTCTGGTGACCGAAATGAGCAAGAATCATTTTGGTATATACGAGTATAGATAGTATCTGAGTAGTAATATTATTGGCTCAATAGCTCGCTCAATTGTGCCAATTACTCTGTCCTTCCACCTCCCCGCCCCCTTTCGTAGCCACTAGAGGAGTACTACTCGGCTTTGGTGGCTTGATATGTCCAAATCTCTCACACAAAGGCATCATTACAGCTAAAATATTCTATTAGCCTAAGCCCGCTCATCAATTTCAGAATCACGAAAAGCTCTCACCATAATCCTCATGGAACAAATCATCAAAGTCGCGTTCGTCAACATAACACCAATCGATCGTCAGTCCCCAAGCTACACTCCATGGATTTTCCGTCTCATAATCAGGCGTCAGACACTATTAGGCGATCAGTACATTCGTGAAATAATAGGGGATACGAGACATGACTTACCTGGATTGTGACCCATTCACCATAATCGTACGATTTGATAAAGTGACTAGAATTCCTTGGTTGCGTCCAACATGCAGCAAATTCGTTTCCTACAGTCCCGTTATACAACCACCTTTTTTGCAACGACTGCGGCTCTTCCGGCTCGATGGTTCGGCTCGGTAATTCTGCTGGTGTGCCTGGGAGAGGATGATGACAGGACTCGATATCTTGTAAATTTACTCGGTGTTCGAGGATGGATTCTAATATCCAGCAGTTGTCGGTGGTGTAAAGCCACATTCTGCACTCTTATTAAACGACCTCCTATTTCTTGAAGTGGGGAGTCTCACCCAGAACTGGAAAGTATACTACTTCTACCACCGCGCCAGCAAACTACGTCTACACTGTTACCAGGAGAGTAGTATTTAACTTTTGCAATTTGATCCGCCGGCCTCGGAATACGATCTTCAATGTAACATTCAGCATCATATTTAATGTCAACATTGTGGGTTTCGTAGGTTCTTTCCTCAGACTCGCGACCGCAGTATGGAAGTTCCTGTTGTGCTAGAATCATCTTAGCTAAATCTCTCCGGCTTGAAATGTTGAGATTACAATTACCAGTTCCATTGTACTCTAGCCAAAATGATGCGATATAACAACCTTCTGGGGCGCGGAACCAGATACTTGAATAATTAGATCAGCATATTACATCTACCATATTCGAAAACCGGGGAATAAGGACTGACTTATCACCGTCTTCACCACCAACCTTATCTCCATGCGTCCAGCAGTTTATCGTCACTTGTGCATCGGGGAAGTTTTCGTAATTATAACTACACAGATTGTACGGGCACGTTCTGCAGCTCTCATCGGCTCCGTAGGTTACAGTGGTATTGATTGATGTTTTGAGAGCGTCGGTGAGGCCTAGAAAAAGGAACACAACTGCACCGACTACCAATTCCATTGATTTGACATTGCCGTACATTGCTGTGATGAAAGTACAATTCAGTACCTAAACTACTTTGGGAAATTGGAAGGACAAGAGTATTGTTATATAGTTCTAAGGTTTAGTTTTATGTCGGGAATTATCAGTGTCACAATGCACCTTGACAAATTTCCAAATTTTTGATTTGTAGCCGAGTTTGACGAACTGTTGAGCCGAGTGTAGCGCGCGTGGAAATCTCAAAAGAAATCGTCGTAAGATTACAATCCTCCAGCAACAAATCAGGGATCTGGCCACGCAATGCAGCTGGTATATTAATGCGTGCCAAATATTCCCTGTAACGTTCCTTACCTATAAGATCGGCAGGCGCACCAAATGTTGTCTAAACACTATAGATTGCTAAGTCAAAATCTATAGAAGCTTTGGATTCGTGGAGTGATATTGCCGGTGCTACAGGCTGAATAGTAACCAATTTACGGATTGAAGAAGCGATATTATGTCCATGATTTGATAATATAGAGCATTACGTGAGACCACATTTGGCGATAGTTTCGAGAACGTAACGTTATGCCAAGTAGCACAGAAGTACTACTTAGAAGTCTGTGATTAAAATGTTTGAGGTGATTATTGTGATATGGCATATCAGTAGATCCACATGAAGAAAACAATGGTGTATTTCTTGACAAATCATAGCGATTCAAAATTAAGTAAGTCCCTGAGACCTGCATAACCTAGAAGGTAACTCAAAAATCTTTTAATTCTTAATCATACATGGCTCTTAACTCATCTTACATTCAACAAAAATAACAGCCCACAATCCCACCGATGATCAGCATTTATCGAGGTCGAGGTCAACTTCAACTACACGCCGGCAGTCTTTGAAACTATGTTTGATCTTTCCATCACGATTGAATTGTCGGAAGCATCATTTGGATCGTTTTCTGGGATTGTAAATATTGTTTGAGACTTTCAGCTAGGCTTAGGCGTTGTTGTTGTGCTCCCTGAAGTTTTCGTTTGAATTTCCAGTGTTGACATACTTCTATCCTCTTCAGATGAAGTCATCGTAAGATTCAAATTTGGCCAAATTGTATAGGGTGGAGATGACGTGGGGTCAGGAGAAGGTGGAGCAGACGAAGTAAGGGGAGTGTACCAAAGTGATGTTGGAGGTGTCCACCATGGTGCTGTTGGTGATGTATACCACGGCGCAGTTGGCGACGTATACCACGAATTTATCGTATTCTTACTCGCAGAGTATGTAGATGAAACAGTAGCAGTGACAGTGGTCCGTTTAAATACCCGAGTTATTGTTTCGGTGCTAATCGATACATCCTGGGTATCGGTTCCCATATCTCTATTTATGAGGTTTGTGACCGGTACGCTGTTTGTGACGGTCTGCGTTATAATCACACGACGAGTGGACATAGGTAGGCGAGTCTTGTAGCTGGTGATGGTTGTGAACTTAGCTACTTCCTTAGGTGAGTTGGTGCTGGTATGAAGTGTCTTCGTAGATGTTGTCAGACTAGTCGAGGTAGTAGTAGGTGGATTGAATACTATGTAAGTCGTTGTATGCAGCTCGTCGCTGGAAGCACTAGGGACCTGCATATCAGGGTTTCGCTTGGTGAGGGATCCCATCACCGCTAGAGAGAGTGTCGCGACATCCCTTTCCCCAAAATGGCTTCGCGAACCTGGCTGCAGAGTAAGGCTTAGGATGTTTGTGATTGAATCCGTCACGCTGGAAGGCAGAGAAGGACCCTTGGGAAGGACAGACTCAGGTTCTGGCGACTGGAGAGTCGAGTATGTAGTAGTATTAAGAGGCCTTGAAGCTGTGTTCCGGATAGTCGTAGGCTGGCAAGCACCGCTAGTATCATTGAAGTATCTAACAGAGGTATGCATGTCCATGTTGTGGTGTTCCACCTCCGTCGGGATTAGCCGCCTAGTTGTTGTTGTTGAAGTAACATCCTCATGCTCCTTTAATGCATCTGAATCCTCTACGATATTATCCTCGCCTTCGATGCTGCGTTTCGGAGCCGTACCACCAGAAGGACCAACTACACTCAAACTTTTAACCAAGACTTTAGTATTCATAGTATTGATCGCTAGTTTCGCTTCCCTATTAGAGGTAACAGAAGCCGGGGGTGGGGAGGTGTCTGATTGTTCCCCAAGCGTGATAGTTGGTGAATGGGTTGATTCTGAATACGGCTTGATAGTGAGAGTTCTAAGATTTGCGATTTGATCTAGTAATTTAGTGCGAGGCTTCATCTGGGCGCTTTCGGTGCCTCCAAACTTTTCCATCGACTCTTCAAGCACATTTCCCGTCCACTTTGATTGTGGAAGTGCGAGGGTGATGTGAGAACAGTAACTAAGGAAAACAACGAGCATCAAAAGCGAATGCATGATAGTGATGATATGTTGACTTTGGGCGGTGAATGACAAGCTCAGTAACGAAAGAGCGACATTAAGTAGATTCGAGATACGAGTTCGGGATCAACTGATAGAAGAAGAGTTGGGGTGATAAGGTGACCTATCACTTCATAACAGATGACTGAAACTATGCTACATGATATTCCTCTTCTGCAAACATGCAAAGTGTTCACCAACAAAGCTATCCTTTAATCTACTCGTGCCAGCTACACATAACACGCGAGCGAAAAATGTGTCGCACCGGCGAGGCTGCGCTTTGGAGCAAAAAGAACGGACGACTGATATCTTGACATTTTTTTCAAAGGCTGTGCAGATGGGTCGCGTGAAACTGTTCACCAACAAATAATTTACCTCATATGTATAAGACGCGGGAAAGCTGGAATAGATGTCACATTGGTGGGGCTCCCAAGGATGAAATCGACAAACGAAGAACAGATCGCAAGACAAAATGAATGCGGGAGCATCGGGACACCGAGAGGGTGGTACGGGTTAGGGATTCGGCCATGTGAAGGCCGCTTGTTGGGGGGCTGTGGTTAGGAATGAAGGATTTGTTGGTTGAAACATGACAACGCAACAACAACAGTATTTCAAAACATCATATCGAGATCGAGGAAATTTGTTTAGTACGGAGAAGCCAGAATTAATAGACAAGAATTGATTTCCTCAAGGCATGACTTGTTTGCCGCCCGCCACCATGCGACAAGCAATGCCATCCTGATGTGGCTAACACAGCCTTCATCGTTTGTAGACACTTCGAATTGTATAATCCTTTGCAGGACCTCGAACAGTGTATTCCATACTCCAATCCCTTAATCCAGCACCTCGGAAATAAAATTCGTACTCGACGTCATAAAGATCATCGATGCATAAATGACTCGAATTGGCCTTCCAGGGTTCTTTGCCTGTTTTCGCAACGTGCTGATCTGGAGGAACGAACTGCAGAGAATGGAAAAAGTAGTCAACAGTCTTCTGGTCAAATTTTGTGAACCAGACGGAGAGTGTGTCGGTGGATTCGTTATACCGATGTGCGTAGCTTCGTTTGGCGGTGAAATTGAAACCGTTGTCTGCCTTAAATTCTCCGCTCTCTAAGTACAAATATTCGAGATCAAAGTCCACTTCTGTAGGTACCCGTGGTTTGAAGTATGCATTCCCGGACAGCGTGCCTGATGGGTAAGCGGCGATGCGGCTCGTTATTGTGCGCTCCAGCTTCCAGTCTCCTTGCATTGCCCTGAAAGCTGCACGTGCGACGTATTTCCCACGAATGACTGATTCGGAGATTGTTTCCTCTATGATTGAGCGTGCCAGATTTGCTTCCTTCTCCTCTACTCCGCAAGCAGTCAGCAAAGGGTACCGAGAAGGAAGGACAAGTCCGGTGCGTTCTTCAGTACTACCAGATGGCTCTATGCGCTCGATAGACAGTATCTCGCTGAAAGACTCCATGAGGTAAGCATAATCTCCCATTGGAAATTGTGCCCGCCGAGGATCTTTTCGTAGTTCTACCATGAAGTCCAATGTTGTGTCATTTGTAAGCGCCTCGACAGCTTTGCTGTTCCCAGTCCACAATGCGCTGAGATAACGTGCTTGCATTTCCATTACACCCCAGTACGGGCTGCGATAGAAGCCAACAAAACCAAGTGATGGAATGGACTTATTGATCGATGAATTAACGTTGAGCGCCAGTGGAAATGCGTCACTGCTGGGATCGAATTGTAGTGTTTCGAGGATCTCCTCGGGAAGGAAATCCAGAGAATGCGTAGCATCATAACCTGTAGCAAGGACTACTGCAGCAACATCATCAATCTGGTATTCTTCATCTTCATCCTTCACTAACAAGACGTTTGCAGAACCTGGAACACCTCCAAGCAGCTTCCCTCGGCGCGTTTGGACTTTGCCAGAGCGCACAAATTCAGTGTAGCTATCACTTACTGCAAGGAATGGTGGTTTACTCCTAACATCACCCTGAATAGCTAGCTGGTCACTAAATTCGCTTTGATCACCACCAATATAGGTATTCAAGAAGGTGTGTGTCAATGCAGCAGCCTCTTCTGAAACGTGACCAGAAGTATTCTGCAATGTTCCTGGTGGCCGCCATCCCAGGTTGTATGTGACAAGATCACATGGTAAGAAAGGAGACGAGGAGTTTGATGCCTTGATAGAAATCAGTAAATGATTCAAAAAGAGAAAAACATTAAATGACTTGCATACCTTTTCGCCCTCTTTTTCTGAATCTGATACACTGACAGTTGGTTCCTTGGGAAGGAATAGGGGCATAATCCACAAAGGATTCTGCATTACGTTAACGATGGCATACTCAGCGGCGGTAGATCTAAAGGATTCTCCTGGCGAGTTCTCCGCTGAAGACAATTTGAGCGCGATTGAGGCTGCAATTTCAATACCTGACATCTGACCACCAACCACCACAATTTTTCGGCCAGGTTTGGGGGAGGTACTGTCATTATTTGTCAAAAGATCGTCTAAATCTTGGGGGACCTGAGAGCTATGGAATACTGGAGCTGGGAAGTTCTCCAGTACTTTCCGCACTCGAGGGGTGCCAAAGAAACCAGTAGCGATAATGAGATAGTCAAACTCATGGCTCTGCTCTTGATCTGCTTCTCCACTAGACCTTGACTGAGCCGTGATGATCCATTTCTCGTCTTTGAGGCTCGCCTTGACCACCCTAGTATTCTTCCTAATCTCATACCTAGGATACTTCTCCATATATCGCTCTAAGTATTTCCCCACTTGCCAAGCTTTCGGGAAAGCAGGCGTGCAATCTGGCCATGCCAAACCACTGAAGCTGACTGTATGTTTGCTTTGGTTCGTGCACATTTGTGGATTGACCATGCCTTTGTCATCCTCCGAACTTGGCCATAATCCACCAACTCGATCCAGAGCCTCAAAAACGGTCACGTGAAATGTGCCTTCGGGGTGATCGTGAACTAGCGACTTCGCTGCCACGATGCCGGAGGGTCCGGCACCTTGAGAAGGAGTCAGCTCGATCATCCTGTGTTGTAAAATAAAGACAAATCTCACCTATGATACAGACAGTCTTTGGTGTGGCCATCGTTGCGATGAGTCTCCCGAAGGTTTTCGTTGAGGTTGGTCCTCGAAAGTGGCGCGTCAAGAGTCAAATAGGACACAATAATTTTGGCGAACAAGCTAAATACATGACAGAATGCATCTTCTATCATAAAGCTGGCATATTGATACAGTGAGATGTCTTCGGAGTCTGACTTACAAGTCTCCAAAATCTGACATGAAGTTGCGGATATCGCGAGTGAAGGTAATAGCCTTGGACCCACTTCATTATGGCACACCCTGGTGCGTTTTGAATGATTATCTAGACACCCACCCTTTGGTATCGTCAACACGCGCTTTATTTCAACTTATTTTCATCCCGTTCCGTCTGACTGACAGTTATATGCTACAAAAGCGACAGTATCCTTTTATTATGATCTCGCCGACAAGACCTCCAGGGAAGATATCTTTGCCGTCACTCCATTCACCTGCATCGAAGCCTGCAGTGTTTGCAAGGGATATCACACAGAATTTCAAATTTCATAAACATCCTTCAATGCGGATGTCCGTGGATCAGAGCTCCGAGAGTGACCTCGTGGAGATAGGTTGGGGTCGGCAGCGAATGACGACCTTGTCTAGAATCTATCAAAGATTTTTGCAGCCTTCTCCCTCACTATCACCATTTTGTCAATTTTCTGACCCTCGATTTTTGTGCTTTGCTCGTGCTACTCTTTCTCCCTATTATTGATACTTTCATAAAACTTTGGCTTTACTACAGACGTCCAGCCTCCAGGGACCTTACTATATTGTAGCCTTAGAATAGGCTCGGTCTCTTTTCACATTTCCGAGATTGGTCGTTTGCTCGGCTTTCGAAGAGCGAAAGTGAATTGAGAAGCTCCTCCGACGCGTGCAAGGGCATTAATTGAGATGGTCGCACTTCCCTTTTGCGTCTATATCGCACGACTTCAAGGTCTGAGAAGCTGGGGAAAGTTTCCCGATTTTGTCTAACGTGGCAATTTGACACAATTCTTTTGAAAAAATCACGCCACAAACGTCTTTCTGCTCTTGGCACTGAAGTTCGCACTGTTATTTCATCTACCACTATGCTTTCCCGAGATCTCTTATCTCCGCTTTCTCTGGGCAGCTTACAAAAGAATTGCTACAAAAGTGGTGGAGCCGACCACTGAGAGTGCGGGGTTGATAATTTTCTGGGGCAAAGGGACTACTCAAGTAGGTCACGAACATCAAGGAGGGGGAGTATGGGTGTTGCACTGGGCAAGTGATCGTGCAGATCTCCACCATCAAGGCGATTAATGCCGCCTTGGATGCAAGCTTATATGCATGCTTGTACGGCTTTGCAAGGCTTAAGTGGTCTCTCTGAATCGCGGACTTCTTGCCGAGGTGTACGTCCCGACTTGACAGCTCCAGCCTAGATTTAGTTCGGCAGGTACGCAAGATCCTCATCATGATGTTCGCCCGCACCTTTATTTATTTCTTCTCTATCTACTTTAATCTCCAATGACTTGTCATCACGGCGAGTTTCTGCTTGTAAGTTACAATTACTGACGCCGCCATGAACTCAACAGAAGATGTCAAAACCGAAGGGTCAAGAAGTAGCGACGAGAAGGGTAATGCAGATTTAGTCGAGAGTCAGATTCCTGCTGTCCATGGACTTCCTCCAGACCCAGATGCACACTTGAGCGAAGAAGAGAGAGCTGCGATCGTAAGTATTCTTCAAGCGACTGCAGTCTAAGTGTTGTGACTAACACAAGAATTATAGGATCGCAAGCTTCTCTGGAAGCTCGATTTGACACTGATTCCATGGCTCTGCATTTTATACCTGCTCGCGTTTCTCGATCGAACGAATATTGGAAATGCAAAGATTGATGGCCTGCAAAAAGATCTCAACAACATGTCTACAGGAAAATATAATGCCACGCTCTCTATTTTCTTCGTGTCATATTCTGTTTTCGAACCTCTCACCAACGTCCTCTTGAAGAAAATGCGACCATCAAAATTCATTCCCTTGATTATGCAAGTTTTTCCAGAACTTTCAATGACGATGTAGCTAACCGTCACAGGGTCGCGTGGGGACTTTGCATGACGTTTATGGGCTTTGTTCATAATTGGTCGGGTTTGATGGCAGCACGGGTATGGCGTTTTCTTGATTCTCAATTGCCAGGCTGACGAGTGTCAACACCATTTTCCTTTCATGAACCCATTCTTACGATGCTCTGATTCGAGGGATAGAAACCCCAATCATTGCACGGAGCCAAGTCTCAACTTCTCTTACACGAAGCGAGGCTCGGTGTCACTCTTTGCGAAAAGTACGCAGAGTATTTTTGGATCTCTAAGTGTACTCAAGAAGAGAAATATACAACAGATTCTAAGAACGGGTCGATCTGGACAGAAGGACAAGGCTGTAATTGCATTGCATGCTGACGATTGTAGTGGTTTCTTGGTCTCGCCGAAGCTGGTCTTTTTCCAGGTATCAACTACTACCTATCATGCTGGTACAGGCGATCCGAATTTGGTATTCGTGCAGCTATTTTTTTCTCCGCTGCTGCAGTATCCGGCTCTTTCGGTGGATGTAAGTTCACCATGGTCATAAATCAGTTACGTGCAAACTATACTAATCCTCGCACAGTGCTCGCAGCGGCCATTGTCAACATGAAAGGTCTTGGTGGCTTACAAGGCTGGCAATGGATTTTTATCCTCGAGGGGATCGCGACAGTGCTTTTTGGTATCGCTTCATACTGGCTTGTCCACGATTTTCCTGATGAGGCAAAATTTCTCTCTCCCGAAGACCGTGCACGTGTTATCCGTCGCCTTAAGATGGACCAGCAATCATCTGCCGAACACGAAGAATGGAAAATAGAGTATTTCTGGAAGTCCATGAAAGATTACAAGATGTGGTTGGGCATGGTCATCTACATGGGATGTGACATGCCGCTCTATGCATTTTCGCTCTTCTTGCCAAGTATCATCAAGGAAATGGGATACACATCTACAAAAGCACAACTCCTTAGTGTTCCGCCCTACGCTGTGGCTGCTGTCATAACAGTTCTCATCGGATTTATCGCAGATCGAACGCGTCAACGTGGACTTTGTAATATTGTCATGTCCTTCTTTGGAATCGTCGGTTTCGCCATGTTACTAGGAAGTCGTGATCCTCACGTTATGTACGCTGGTACCTACATCGGCGCTCTTGGAATATACCCCTGTATTTCCAACACGATTTCCTGGGTCAGTAACAACATCGAAGGAAGTTACAAGCGTGGCGTTGTTCTTGGGTTCGTAATCGGATGGGGAAATCTCAATGGCATTGTGAGCAGCAACATTTACCAAAAAGTGCCCTACGTTTCTGGCCATGCAACAGTTATGGCGTACATGATTGTCTGCTTGCTGGGCGGTAGTCTGACTCTTCGCTTCCTCTTGAGCCGTGAGAACAGCGCGAGGAAAGACGGCAAGAGAGATCATTGGGTTGAAGGATTGTCGCACGATGAAGCCGAGAGACTGGGAGATAAACGTCCAGACTTCTTTTATACTCTCTAGGAAAATTCGATGAAGGTCTAGCACTCGACAAGGGAGTCTCGATGTTTGGAAGGGGTTGTCTACATCCTAGACTGGAGGACTTTTGGTACTAGATACCCGCCCATATATTGTGATTACTTTGGGAGTCGAGACGTGGAGCGTAGGATCACTTTATAAT